>WNWK01010592.1:0-69387 GCA_009830355.1 Cherax destructor | reverse complement strand
CTCTATGAAAAATTTTAAACCCCACCATCAAACTTCCTTACCAATTTTAACAGGACACATGACCATAACACTAGACACAGATCATCTCGATGTTCCCCGTGTCCATCTAACACTATGTAAAAACTCAATGCATATAAAAGGCACGAAAATTTGGAATTCATTACCTGTCATTGCCAAAGAAACCCTGCCTGTACCCCAATTCAAACGATGCTAAAAATCACCTTCTCACCCAAAGCTAAATGCTAATATCAAACATTCTCAACAAAGTAGAATAATCACTTAATGTAAAAACCTGACTAATCACTTAAATGAAAAAACCTGTTATGAATAATACATACTAAGCTAACTATTACCTAACATTTACATTATAATGACCACGTAAACTGTAACTGCAATGGAATTTATTGCATTGCTGCAACTAATTGATATGTTCAACTTATATTCAAACTTTATAACTTAGATATGCAATTATACTTATTTTATAAATTGTCAACCATAACTTTTTACCATGTAGTCTAGAATAAAGTAGTCTTAAGAATGCCCGCAATGCACAGCATATTAGGGGCTTTTGGCATGTACATCTCATTAAGAAATATATCTTGTCTACCATGTATCATTGTACCATGTCACAATAAAGTATTATTATTATTATTATTATTATTATTATTATTATTATTATTGTTGATCATTCATGGCCTGTGGTCACATTTTTATGATTGCTGATCATTCATAGCCTGTGGTCACATTTTTATGATTGCTGATCATTCATAGCCTGTGGTCACATTTTTATGATTGTTGATCATTCATGGCCTGTGGTGACATTTTTATGATTGTTGATCATTCATGGCCTGTGGTCACCTTTTAAGTTTTAAAACTAAAGATAAAATAATTATTGTTAGTATATGTCACTTTATTTTTTTCAGGTTAAAGTTTTATATGTAAGAAACCTCACCCAGATGACTACAGAAGAAATGTTGAAGGAAAAGTTTGATGAATTTGGGAAAGTTGAACGAGTTAAAAAGATAAAAGATTATGCTTTTGTCCACTTTGAAGAGAGAGATGAAGCAGTTAAGGTGAGGGTGAAGCATATTGCTAATCTTACCAATAACTACATTCATTGTTTTGCAGTGTTTTACCATATTCTATATCTAACCACACTGCTGAGTTGGCAGCCAGGCTGATTGTGCTCGCAGCTTGCAGTTCAACATAGCAACCACAGCCCAGCTCATCAGGAGTAAATTGATGGCTTGTGTGAAGATTCTTGTGTGCTCAGTTGTTTATAGTAATTCCCCATTTTTTGAGGAACATTTAATATCTTAAATTTTTTTTACTGCTTCAAGCATCAAGGTTTTGCAATTCTAGATATTTTGTTGTTACTCTCATGGATTATTATAATTGTGTTCATACTTATTGTATAGGGAACAACAGTATTTCTGAAACTTCTCTTTTTACATATACGAAGTAGATTTTTTTAATGTACCGACCGTCTCCCACTGAGGTAGGGTGACCTCAAAAGAAGAGACATTCTCACCATCATTCAGTCATTGAGCATCTTACCAGAAGCCTGCTGACATCACAGTTCAGATGACCCTCTAAACTGTAACATCCCCACCCCTCATTCATAGTGAAGGTACTCTTTTTTTTTTTTTTTTTTTTTTTCTCCACTTCAAGAACTCAAATCCAGCTAACCAGTTTCCCTGAATCCCTTCATCAATGTTACCTTGCTTACACTCCAACAGCATGTCAAATCATAAAAAACTACTTGCCTCCATTACTATCTCTCTTGCACACTTAGGGTGTCAAAGGCACTAGGATGATCCCTATCTCTCCTTCCCTCCACTCCAGACTTATATACCTTCCTAGGCATCCTTGTTTTCTCTCCAGCCTCTCTCTATGTCCAAAAAATCTCAACATCCCCTCCTCAGCCCTCTGAATAATATTTTAGGTAACCCCCATACTTTTTAATCTCCAAACTATGAATTCTCTGCATAATATTTGTTCCATTTATTGTCCTCAGACACCAAATATTCACACCACCACACATAGCCCTGAGACCCCATAATATTCACACCACACATTGCCCTCAGATCCCATAATATTCACACCACACATTGCCCTCAAACACATCTGACTGCCTCCAGCTTCATCTGCACTTCAATATTTAAATCCAATGCTTCACATCCATATAAAATTTTTGGTACTACTATACTCTTATACATTCCTCCTTTTGTCTTAAAGGATAACATTCATCATCTCCATAGATGCCTTGATGCTTTTGTTCCCTCGTCAGTTCAGTGGTTCACCCCATCTTACGTAGACCTACCTGCTGACAAGTTTGCTTCCAAATAACTGAACAAGAAAGTGCATGTGTAAATTTAGATAGTTGAGAGTGGACACAACAGATGATAGGTCTGTGAAAGATGAGGGGAACCATAGAATAGATGAAGAGGGTAAAAGATTGATGTATTGAGGCATCTATGGAAAGAAAGTTTATCACTGGAAGCACAAACATGTAAAAGATTGTGATGATGAAAACTTTTATATGGGTGTGAGGCATAGGAGGTGAAAGGCAGTGGAGAAGTCATGTTTGAGGGCAGTGTGTGGTATGAATATTATGCAGAGAATTTGGTGGTGTGGAATTACCAAGGGTATAATTCAGAGGGCTGAGGAGGGGTTGTTGAGGTGGTCTGGGCATGTAGAAGAGATAGAGAGGAATAGGATAAATAAAGAGGAAGTATAAAATTGGGGTGAAAGGTAGAAGTAGGGGTCATAGCAGGACTAGTTCCAGGAAGGGGGTAAAGGAGGTTGCGAGTATTATGGCCTTGAGCATACAGTAGGTTTGTATGAGAATGTTAGGTAGGGTGAGTGGAGACAAGTAGTTATTAATGGCAAAGTAGTCAGCAAGTAGAATGGTCTTGATGAAGTGTTGGAGGCAGGTTCCATACATAGCTTTAATATACCGAGTTGGATGAATCTTAGTGTAGCTAGCTGGCCCAGTGGCTAACGCGTCAGGAGTTTTAGGACTCTCTGATCGTGGGTTCTAACCCCCGTCCGTGGTATGGTTTGGTTTTTTTAATAGTGGGTACAGTAGGACCCACAAGGCTATGGGGAAGTGAATTTGGCAAATGGCAGAGCCAGAATCTGAGAATTGATCCCTGCAATCACTAGTAAGTAATTACACACACACATTCTCACAGTGTGTAGAGTGCACTGAAAAGTAGGTGATCACACACACACACACACACACGAACATGCAACACACACGAACATGCAACACACACGAACATGCAACACACACGAACATGCAACACACACGAACATGCAACACACAAACACGCAACACACACAACACGCAACACACACGAACACGCAACACACACGAACACACGCAACACACAACACACGAACACAACACAGCAACACACACATGCAACACACACACATGCAACACACACATGCAACACACACATCAACACACACATCAACACACACATGACAACAACACACACATGCAACACACACATGCAACACACACACATGCAACACACACATGCAACACACACACATGCAACACACACACATGCAACACACACACATGCAACACACACATGCAACACACACACATGCAACACACACATGCAACACACACACATGCAACACACACACATGCAACACACACACGCAACACACAACACACATAACACACACAACAAAACACACACAACACACAACACACACACACAACACACACACACACACACACACACACACACACACACACACACACACACACACACAACATACAACATACACACAACATACAACATACACACAACACACACACAACACACACACAACACACACAACACACACACACACACACACACACACACACACACACACACACACAACACACACACAACACACACACAACACACACACACACACACACACTGGGAGAACCAAGAACCACGTGGGGGTCCAGAAACTTGGAGAGGGACATGTCAGGGACACGACCTGAGAGAGAGGAGAGGACGAACCAATAAGGCTGGACCTTGTATTCACCCTGAACAGCTCAGATATTGAGGACACAACACACGAGAGCCCCCTGGGAGCCAGCGACCATATGGTGCTGAGCTTTGAGTACATTGTAGAGCTACAGGTGGAGAGGGAAAACGGTACCGAAAGAGACAAACCAGACTTTAAAAGAGGGAACTACACGGGTATGAGGAATTTCCTGCAGGAGGTTCAGTGGGAAAGGGAAATGGAAGGACATTCAGTAAATGAAATGATGGAATACGTAGCGACAAAGTGCAAGGAGGCAGAGAAACGGTTTATACCCAAAGGAAAAAGATTAAATGGGAAGGCCAGAAAGAGCCCCTGGTTTACCCAAAGATGCAGGGAGGCAAAGGCTCAGAGTGTCAGAGAATGGAAAAGGTACAGAAGACAAAGAACCCAAGTAAATAGATTAGTAGAAGAGCTAGAAACGAGTATGCACAGGTACGGAGGGAGGCCCAGAAACAGTACGAAAATGACATAGTATCAAAAGTTAAGTCTGACCCGAAACTGATGTACAGTCATATCAGAAGGAAGACAACAGTCAAGGACCAGGTGATAAGGCTGAGGAGAGAAGATGGGGAACTCACAAGTAACGATCAAGAGGTATGTGAGAAGCTAAACTCGAGGTTTAAGGAAGTATTCACAGTGGAGGCAGGAAGGCAGCTGGGTAGACAGGATGGGGTGCGTCACCAACAAGGGATGTATCAAGTGCTGGAGGGCATACACACAACTGAGGAGGAGGTGAAGCAGTTACTCAGTGATCTTGATACCTCAAAGGCGATGGGTCCGGACAATATCTCCCCATGGGTCCTTCGGGAAGGAGCTGGGGTACTGAGTGTGCCACTTACCATAATATTCAACACATCCCTTGAAACTGGGCAGCTACCTGAGGTATGGAAAAAGGCCAACGTAGTCCCCATCTTTAAAAAAGGAGACAGAAAAGAGGCACTAAACTATAGACCGGTGGCACTTACGTGTATAGTGTGCAAAGTCTTGGAGAAAATGATCAGAAAAAGAATGGTGGAGCATCTGGAACTGAACAGGATAATCAGCACCAGACAGCACGGATTCAGGGAAGGCAAATCATGTGTAACAAACCTCCTGGAGTTCTATGATAAAGTAACAGAGGTAAGACAAGAGAGAGAAGGGTGGGTTGATTGCATTTTCCTGGACTGCAGGAAGGCCTTCGACACAGTTCTCATATGAGATTAGTAAAGAAGTTGGAAGAACAAGTGTGTATAACAGGAAGGGCACTGGAATGGATCAGAGAATACCTCACAGGGAGGCAACAACGAGTCATGGTGCGTGATGAGGTATCACAGTGGGCGCCTGTGACGAGCAGTGTACCGCAGGGGTCAGTCCTAGGACCAGTGTTATTCTTGGTATATGTGAATGACATGATGGATGGGATAGACTCAGAAGTGTGTCTGTTCGCAGATGATGTGAAATTAATGAGGAGAATCACATCGTATGAGGACCAAGCAGGACTTCAAAGAGACCTGGACAGGCTTGACATCTGGTCTAGCAACTGGCTTCTCAAATTTAATCCCACCAAATGCAAAGTCATGAAGATCGGAGAAGGGCAAAGAAGACCACCGACATAGTACAGGCTAGGTGGACAAAGGCTACAAACCTAGTCAAAAGAGAAAGACCTTGGGGTGAGTATAACGCCAAGCACGTCTCCTTAACACACATCAACCAGATAACTGCGGCAGCATAAGAGCGACTGGCAAGCCTAAGATTAGCGTTCCGTTACCTTAACAAGGAATCGTTCAAGACACTGTACACCGTGTACGTCAGGCCCATACTAGAGTATGCAGCACCAGTCTGGAACCCACACTTGGTCAAGCACGTCAACAAATTAGAGAAAGTGCAAAGGTTTGCGACAAGGCTAGTTCCACAACTCAGGGGACTGTCCTATGAAGAAAGGTTGAGGGAAATAGGACTAACAACACTGGAGGATAGAAGAGTTAGAGGAGACATGATAACGACATACAAAATACTGTAGGGAATCGACAAGATAGATAGTGACAGGATGTTCCAGAGAGGGAACAAGAAACAAGAGGGCACAATTGGAAGCTGAAGACTCAGATGAGTCAAAGGGATGTTAGGAAGCATTTCTTCAGCCATAGAGTAGTCAGGAAGTGGAATAGTCTAGCGAACAATAAAGTGGAGGCGGGAACCATACATAGTTTTAAGATAAGGTATGATAAACTCATGGAGCAGGGAGAGCAGAGACCCAGTAGCGGACAGCAAAGAGGCGGGGCCAGGAGCTGAGTCTCGACCCCTGCAACCACAATTAGGTGAGTAAATGTTCCAGAGAGGGGACACAGAAACAAGGGGTCACAATTGGAAGTTGAAGATTCAGATGAGTCAGAGGGATGTTAGGAAGTATTTCTTCAGCCACAGAGTAGTCAGGAAGTGGAATAGTCTAGCAAGTGATGTAATGGAGGCAGGAACCATACATAGCTTTAAGACAAGGTATGATAAAGCTCATGGAGCAGGGAGAGAGAGGACCCAGTAGCGATCAGTGAAGGGGCTGGGCCAGGAGCTGAGTCTCGACCCCTGCAACCACAATTAGGTGAGTACACACACACACCACATGCACACACACCACACCCACGTGTGTGTGTTTTATGTTTTTTGTGTGTGTGTGTGCGCTCACCCAATTAGGTGAGTTGCACTTGCTTCACACACGGAGGGCCCGGGTTCAATTCCTGGCGGGGCCGAAACATTTCGAAGTGTTTCGTTACACATACACACACATACATACAACAGGCCTAGTGTCTAATCGACATGTGCCTAGGACAAAATGGTAATTAACACACACACACACACACACAGAACACGAGAAGAAAGACTGAAACTGAAAGAGAGGATACAGAGACAAAAGGAGGAAAGGGAGATGGACAGGAGAACCCAGACTCAGGAGGAAGCTCTAATATAACCACCTTCAGATGTCCCCAAACCTGGACAACCCCAATGCAACCAAACAATCTAACCCAAAACACACATGCCATACCCAATGATTCCACCCACCTCATTACAAACTCCACCTTCACACCAACCACCCATAGTTTCCCATCAGATCTCCCACTTTCCTAACCCTAATGTACCCCCCAGACTAAGGTTTTAGAAAAGAAGTTGAAGGTTTGGTATACAAATGCAGATGGTATAACAAATAAATGTGAGGAGTGGCATGAAAGAAAGGAGACATCCCCAGACATAATAGCACTCACAGAAACGAAACTCACCAGGATGATAACAGATGCAATCTTTCCACCTGGATATCAAATCCTCAGGAAAGATGGAGGGAGCAGAGGGGGAGGAGGAGTTGCACTGCTCATTAAGAACAGGTGGGGATTTGAGGAAGTGGAAGGAATGGATGGAATGGGCAAAAAGGACTACATAGTAGGAACAATTCAGTCTGAGGGCCATAAGGAGGTAATTGCTGTAATGTACAACCCGCCACAGAATACGACGGAGCAACAGAATACGACGAGAGCAACAGAATACGACGAGAGCAACAGAGCAATGGTAGACACACTAGCTGAGGTAGCCAGAATAGCCCACATGGGGAGAGCAAAGTTACTAGTTATGGGTGATTTCAATCACAAGGAGATTGATTGGGAAAACCTGGAGCCCCACGGGGGTCCTGAATCATGGAGAGCCAAGATGATGGATGTCGTACTGGAAAACCTCATGCATCAACATGTTAGAGACACTACCAGAGAGAGAGGTGGGGATGATCCACCAAGACTGGACCTAGTATTCACCTTGAGTAGTTCGGACATCGAGGATATCATGTATGAAAGGCCCCTTGGAGCTAGTGATCATTTGGTTCTGTGTTTTGATTATATAGTTGAGCTACAAGTATAGAGGGGAGCAGGGAGAAACGAAACTACAAAAGGGGGGACTACACAGGCATGAGGAACTTCCTACAAGACATTCAGTGGGAGAGAGAATTGGCAGGAAACCCAGTAAAAGAAATGATGGAATATGTGACAACCAAATGCAAAGAGGCAGAGGAGAGGTTTGTCCCCAAGGGAAACAGAAGAAATGGGGAGACCAGAACGAGTCCTTGGTTCACCCAGAGGTGTAGGGAGGCAAAAACTAAGTGTAATAGAGAATGGAAAAAGTACAGAAGACAAAGGACCCAGGAAAATAAAGAGATTAGCCGAAGAGCCAGAAACGAATATGCACAGTTAAGAAGGGAGGCTCAGCGACAATATGAAAATGATATAGCATCAAAAGTCAAGTCTGACCCGAAGCTGTTGTATAGCCACATCAGGAGGAAAACTAACAGTCAAGGACCAGGTAATCAGGCTGAGGAAGGAAGGTGGGGAGTTCACAAGAAATGACCAAGAGGTATGTGAGGAGCTCAACATGAGATTTAAAGAAGTATTTACAGAGGAGACAGGAAGGACTCCAGGAATTCAGAATAGGGAGGTATACCAACAAGTGCTGAATGAAATACACACAACCGAGGAGGAGGTGAAGAAGCTGTTATGTGACCTCGATACGTCAAAAGCGGTGGGACCGGACAACATTTCTCCGTGGGTCCTTAGAGAGGGAGCAGAGATGTTGTGTGTGCCACTAACACAAATCTTCAACACATCCATTGAAACTGGGCAACTACCTGAGGCGTGGAAGATGGCAAATGTAGTCCCAATTTTTAAGAAAGGAGACAGACACGAGGCATTAAACTACAGACCTGTGTCACTGACGTGTATAGTATGCAAAGTCATGGAGAAGATCATCAGGAGGAGAGTGATGGAGCACCTAGAAAGACACAAGCTTATAAACGACAACAAGCACGGTTTCAGGGAAGGAAAATCCTGTGTCACAAACCTACTGGAGTTTTATGACAAGGTAACAGAAGTAAGACACGAGAGAGAGGGGTGGATAGACTGCATTTTCTTGGACTGCAAGAAGGCGTTCGACACAGTTCCTCAAAAAAGGTTAATGCAAAAGCTAGAGGATCAGGCACATGTAACAGGAAAGGCACTGCAATGGATCAGAGAATATCTGACACGGAGGCAACAACGAGTCATGGTACGTGACGAGGTGTCAGAGTGGGCACCTGTGACGAGTAGGGTTCCACAAAGGTCAGTTCTAGGACCTATACTGTTTTTGGTATATGTGAATGACATAACGGAAGGGATAGACTCAGAAGTGTCCCTGTTTGCAGATGATGTGAAGTTAATGAGAAGAATTAAATCAGTCAAGGATCAGGCAGGACTACAAAGAGACCTGGACAGGCTACAAGCCTGGTCCAGTAACTGGCTCCTTAAATTTAACCCTGCCAAATGTAAAGTCATGAAGATTGGGGAATTGCAAAGAAGACCGCAGACAGAGTATAGTCTAGGTGGCCAAAGACTGCAAACCTCACTCAAGGAAAAATATCTTGGGGTGAGTATAATACCGAGCACATCTCCTGAGGCACACATCAATCAGATAACTGCTGCAGCATACGGGCGGCTGGCAAACCTAAGAATAGCGTTCCAATACCTCACTAAGGAATCATTCAAGACTCTGTACACCATATACGTCAGGCCCATACTGGAGTATGCAGCACCAGTTTGTAACCCACACCTGGTCAAGCACGTCAAGAAAATAGAGAAAGTGCAAAGGTTTGCAACAAGACTAGTCCCAGAGCTAAGGGGATTGTCCTACGAAGAAAGGCTAATGGAAATCGGCCTGACGACACTAGAGGACAGGAGGGTTAGGGGAGACATGATAACGACATATAAAATACTGCAAGGAATAGATAAGGTGGACAGAGACAAGATGTTCCAGAGAAAGGGACACAGAAACAAGGGGTCACAATTGGAAGTTGAAGACTCCTATGAGTCAAAGGGATGTTAGGAAGTATTTCTTCAGTCATAGAGTTGTCAGGAAGTGGAATAGCCTAGAAAGCGACATAGTGGAGGCAGGAACCATACATAGTTTTAAGACGAGGTTTGATAAAGCTCATGGAGCAGGGAGAGAGAGGACCTAGTAGCAATCAGTGAAGAGGTGGGGCCAGGAGCTATGACTCGACCCCTGCAACCACAAATTGGTGAGTACACACATACAACAGGCCTAGTGTCTAATCGACATGTGCCTAGGACAAAATAGTAACTTAACAGTGTGTAAAGTGTATTTTAAAGCGGCATCTTGTATGATTGGAAAATAATATAATTTTAATTATTTAACTTTTGCATTGTTTTCAGGCAATGGATGCGCTACAAGGGAAGGATCTCGGAGGTGCCAGTATGGAGATTTCTTTAGCTAAACCTCCATCTGATAAAAAGAAGAAAGAAGAAGTTCTTAGAAATAGAGAAAAACGACTTATGCAGATGCTTGCACAGAGAGGGTAAGTACATGATTTATGGATTTATTGTTGAGTGTTACCAGTTCAGTGTGTTTGTATTTGCAATATCACATTTGGGTATTTTCTAACTATAGGTAACACTTTGGCAGTATCAGATCACTGCCATGAAATATTATGAACATTTATGTATGTATATATATCGCAGTGATGAAAAAATAGTGAATATTTTTTTTTTTATTAACACATCGGCGATTCCCACCAAGGCAGGGTGGCCGAAAAGAAAAACTTTCATCATCATTCACTCCATCACTGTCTTGCCAGAAGGGTGCTTTACACTACAGTTATAAAACTGCAACATTAACACCCCTCCTTCAGAGTGCCGGCACTGTACTTCCCATCTCCAGAACTCAAGTCCGGCCTGCCGGTTTCCCTGAATCCCTTCATAAATGTTACTTTGCTCACACTCCAACAGCACGTCAAGTATTAAAACCATATGCCTCCATTCACTCCTATCAAATACGCTCACACATGCTTGCTGGAAGTCCAAGCCCCTCGCACACAAAACTTCCTTTACCCCCTCCCTCCAACCTTTCCTAGGCCGACCCCTACCCGCCTTCCCTCCACTACAGATTTATACACTCTCGAAGTCACTCTGTCTCGTTCCATTCTCTCTACATGTCCAAACCATCTCAACAACCCTCCTCAGCTCTCTGGACAATCGTTTGGTAATCCCGCACCTCCTCTAATTTCCAAACTCCGAATTCTCTGCATTATATTCACACCACACATTGACCTCAGACATGACATCTCCACTGCCTCCAGCCTTCTCTCGTTGCAACATTCATCACCCATGCTTCACACCCATATAAGAGCGTTGGTATAACTATACTCTCATACATTCCCCTCTTTACTTCCATGGACAAGGTTCTTTGTCTCCACAGACTCGAAGTGCTCCACTCACCCTTTTCCCCTCATCAATTCTATGATTCACCTCATCCTTCATAGACCCATCCGCCGACATGTCCACTCCCAAATATCTGAATACATTCACCTCCTCCATACTCTCTCCCTCCAATCTGATATCCAATCTTTCGTCACCTATTCTTTTTGTTATCCTCATCACCTTACTCTTTCCTATATTCACTTTCAATTTTCTTCTTTTACACACCCTACCAAATTCATCCACCAACCTCTGCAGCTTCTCTTCAGAATCTCCCAAAAGCACAGTGTCATCAGCAAAAAGCAACTGTGACAACTCCCACTTTGTATTTGCTTCTTTATCTTTTAGCCCAACACCTCTTGCCAAGACCCTCGCATTCACCTCTCTTACAACCCCATCTATAAATATATTGAACAACCACGGTGACATCACACATCCTTGCCTAAGGCCCACTTTTACTGGGAAATAGTCCCCTTCCCTCCTACACACTCCTACACACACATAGTGAATATTATTTACTTGAAAAAAAAAAAAAAGGTGCTGAGGAAATAGTTATGTATTATTCACATTACTTTATTATCAATAATTTATCAAATGGTGTGAAATTAATCTAATGGTTTTAATAACAGCTCTAGTCATTTCCATTTTTTATGAATCTCCATTTGATTTTTGTGAAAAGAGAAATAAATTGCTTTGCAATAATTTTTAGTAAAATTTCTTTTGGAGTTGATGAGAATGCACCTTCCTGGTTAGGTGGGTGTCCATTGGTATGCTAATTAGGATGTTTATGCTCATGTTAAACACCAGTGGTAGTGATCAGTAACTGAATAGGTGAGCTCATAATTGCAGCCTATTATGGGAGAACTGAGAAAGCCACAGGCTTCCTTTTCCCATCAGGCCACTCACCATGCCCACTTTTGTACTTTGTAACAATAAATAATTTTATGTTTTTTCCTTCCCTTCTTGGCTCATGCCTCTAAAGATACATGAAAGTAAAAGATATATTGAGAAGTAAAACAACTAGGTAACTGTAGAAGGAAGAGAGAATGTGAGTTTAAAATTTCCATCACTGATTGAAATAAATATTTTCAATCGTCTGTTGTCTACACTGAGAGTTGAGTAGAGTGCAGTGCTATTATAATGTTGTTGGTGGTAGTCCAGAAGACCAGCTGAGTTAAAACTAGTCACTTTTAGTAGTTATAGTTGTTAATACCTTGCACAGTACTGGCATCCCCTACCTGACAACATGGAAGGAGAAGAGGAAATATAAATGTGTAATTTAAAGGATTATGTGGATTAAATTCAAAATGGGAGTTGACACAGTTACTTTTTGCTGATGATACTATGCTTATGGGAGATTCTAAAGAAAAATTGCAAAGGTTAGTGGACGAGTTGGGGAGGGTGTGTAAAGGTAGAAAGTTGAAAGTGAACAAAGATAAGAGTAAGGTGATGAGGGTATCAAACAATTTAGATAAGAAAAAATGGATATCACATTGGAGAGAGGGATTATGGAAGAAGTGAATGTTTTCAGATATTTGGGAGTTGACTTGTCAGCAGATGGGTTTATGAAGGATGAGGTTAACCATAGAATTGATGAAGGAAAAAAGGTGAGTGGCGCGTTGAGATATCTGTGGAGACAAAAAACGTTATCCAGTGGAGTCAAAGAAGGGAATGTACGAAAGCATTGTGCTACCAACACTCTTATATGGGTGTGAAGCATGGGTTGCAAATGCTGTAGCGAGGAGTAGGATGGAGGCATGGAGATGTCTGTCTAAGGGCAGTGTGTGGTGTAAATATTATTGGATGGTGATGTCATTTGTTTACTTTTGAACATTAGAAATCGAATATTCTTCCGCTACTTTCAGCTCAGTTTCAAGGTACTTTCCATCGTGAAACCAATCAATGTCATATCAATTTCTGTAGTATGTCTTCTATTCTATCAAATGAGTCCATAAAAGCGAGAATACAACCAAAAAACCATACAAAAATACTCTGCAAAGTCACTGTTTTACACCAAAATCATGCACTGCATACTGCAGGATTTTGTTTATATAGCGCACACTTAACACAGACCTATTATCTCATATGTAGGCCCAAATTTACTGGTCACATCTTATCTGAGTGAGCTAAGCTTATGGCGACCAACAGTGGCTTCATAGCTACCTTATCATTTATGGACAATGTACAGTGAATGCGCTTTACACAACGAGAAGCATTTCTTAAATTTTTGGAATCATGGCAAGGGCTAAAAGTGAGAAGGTTATGACAATAAATGAAGAAAAAAAAATTGGAATGACTTATACAGCAAGTAGCGCCACCAAACAGTAGCAGCAGATTGGTGTGGCAACCACGGAAATTTTAAATTATGCTTGTCGAAATTATTGCCGGTTTACTGATGGAACCAGATTACTGATGGCCGACCTGTATAAATAAAATATGGAATGTGTAACACTTAGGAACGGAACTACAGTGGACCCCCGGTTTTCGTAATTAATTCGTTACAGAATGCTGTTCAAGTGCCGTTACAAAACAAATTTGTTCCCATAAGGAATAATGTAAATTAGATTAGTCCTTTTAGACCCCCAAAAATACACTTGCAAAAGCACTTACAAAAATACACTTCCATAATTGTTCGAGATTGAAGAATTCTGTTCTACTTCCCCATGGAGATAAGAGGAAATAAGAACAAGAACTAGTAAGAAAATAGAAGAAAACCCAGAGGGGTGTGTGTATATATATATATGCTTGTACATTAATGTGTAGTGTGACCTAAGTGTAAGTAGAAGTAACAAGACATTCCTGAAATTTTGCAGTTTATGAGACAGAAAAAAGACACCAGCAATCCTACCATCATGTAAAACAATTACAGGCTTTCATTTTACACTCACTTGGCAGGACGGTAGTACCTCCCTTGTACTACCACAGCTACTCATGTATTTATCTAACCTATTTTTACTTTCCTCTTATAAGGGGAGTGTTAATGCGACATGACGTCAGTGAATCCCTGGTGTTTGCCACAGTATTTGCTCTAGCTGGCTCTCAATTGAACTGGTGCTCCCACAAGGTAGTAAGTGGTCCCAGATTTTTTTAATACTGTGCACACTGAAGGCGCAGACCCATTCTCTCATGTCTAGGCGACTCAGGCCTATCGCACTAAATTTGAAGGAATGCTCTCACGAAGTTATCGGTCTCGATGATATTTACGCATCGGCGATTTCGCCCACTTTGAACCCTATTTTTGGCCAATTCCAATGTTCCAGTCTACAGTGGTCCCCCGCCTAACGAACGCTCCATATAGCGAACAAATCGCCTAACGAACGCTTTTTTCGCAAAATATTTACTTGTGAAGTGAACCGTACCAGACCTGTCCGCCTGCCCCACGCTTGCGCGGTGATGCGGACAGGATGCCAGTCTAGCGTTGTTTACACTTGAGAGAACATTACCCAGCACGCTCTTTCAAACATTCACAATAATTTTGTTGTGTTTATTGTTGGTTAAGTGATTGTCACTGTGAAATAAGTCACAATGGGTTCAAAGAAGCTTCCTAGTGGCACCCCTGTGGTAAAGAGTGTGAGGACCACCATCAAACTGAAGAAAGATTGTAGAAAAATATGAGAGTGGCGTACGTGTGAGTGAGCTTGCCAGGATGTACAAGAAAAACAAATCTAGTATCGGCACTATCCTCGCAAAGAGAAATGAGATCATGGAAGCTAATGTTGCAAAAGGGGTTGATATGTTAACGAAAAAGAGATCGAAAACAGTGGATGAGGTTGAGAAATGTTTGATTGTGTGGATAAACAATAAAGAATTAGCAGGTGATAGTATTTCCAAGGCGATAATTTGCGAAAAGGCAAGGAAGTTGCACGCAGATCTTGTCAAGACAATGCCTGGAACCAGTGGTGAGGAGAATGATTTTAAAGCTAGCAGAGGCTGGTTTGAGAGGTTTAAGAAACGTAGTGTCATACACAGTGTTGTGAGACATGGTGAGGCAGCCAGCTCAGACAAACGTGCAGCTGAAAAGTTTGTTAGTGAATTTAAGGGGTTCGTAGAGGCTGAAGAATTCCTCCCCCAACAAGTGTTTAATTGTGATGAAACAGGCTTGTTTTGGAAGAAAATGCCCAACAGAACATTCATTACTCAGGAGAAAAGGCACTGCCAGGACACAAGCCTATGAAAGACAGGCTAACTCTTATGATTTGTGCCAATGCCAGTGGTGATTTTAAAGTGAAGCCTTTACTGGTGTATCACACAGAAAATCCCAGAGCCTTCAAGAAACACAATGTTAACAGGAATAATTTGTGTGTGCATTAAAGGCTAACACTAATGCATGGGTCACTAAGGACTTTTTCACGGAATGGTTGACTGGAGTGTTTGGCCCTAGTGTGAAGAAATACCTCCTGGAAAAGAAATTGCCACTCTAAGTGCCTCTCTGGTACTGGACAATGCTCCTGCTCATCCTCACAACTTGGAAGACTGTTTGTCTGACAACTTCAATTTCATCAGAGTGAAGTTCTTGCCTCCTAACACCACTCCTCTCATCCAGCCCATGGACCAGCAGGTCATTGCAAACTTCAAGAAACTGTACACCAAAGCAGTGTTTCGGAAGTGCTTTGATGTGACCTCAGACACTGCATTGACCCTAAGAGAGTTCTGGAAAGATCACTTATAGGTAAGGCTTGGGAGGGAGTGACTTCCAGGACTTTGAACTCTGCTTGGAGACCACTGTGGCCGGATTGTGTTGAAAAGAGGGATTTTGAAGGATTTGAGGCTGCCCCTGACCCTGACGACCCTGTGCCTGTTGTGGAAGATATTGTGGCATTGGGGAACAGCCTGGGGTTGGAGTTGAGTGGTGAGGATGTGGAAGAGTTGGTGGAGGAACACAGGGTAGAGCTAATAACTGAAGAGCTGCAAGAGCTGGAACTGGAACAGCATCAGACCAGAGCTGAGGTTATTGCTTCACAAGAGGAGGAAGAGAGAGTGAAGGAGGTGCCTTCTTCAGAGATTAAGGAAATGTGTTCTATGTGGAGTAGGTTGCAGACATTTGTTTAAAAACACCACCGTGAGCAAGCTGAAATGAGCCATCTGTGCAACCACTTCAGGGACAGAGCCATGTTACACTTCAGGAAAATATTAAACAGGCGCCAGAAACAGAGGACTCTGGACAGTTATTTCACGAGGCAGGGATCCAGTGACTCTCAAGCTGGTCCTAGTGGCATTAAAAGAAAAAGAAGGGAAGTAACCCCAGATAAGGACTTGTTACCTCAAGTCTTTATGGAGGGGGATTTCCCTTCCAAACACTAACACACTCCCCCTGTCATCCTCCCTATCTTCCAGATGCCTGCAACTCTCTTCAATAAAGGTTAGTAAATGTTATTTATTAATCTTTTTTATTATTTAGTATTAAAATGTATTTTTTGTGAATATTTTTGGATGTCTGGAACGGATTAATTGTATTTACATTATTTCTTATGGGAAATAAGGTTTCGAACTACGAACTTTTCGTGTTAAGAACTATCTCCTGGAACGGATTAAGTTCGTTAGTTGAGGGATCACTGTACTAAAATCATAGCTATTTTGCTAGAACTCCATTTCTTCTATCGATTGAGTACAACAAAACTGCCTATTTACCAATTTCAACTACTCAAAAAAGTGGTCAGAAATTGGCAATTTGGCCAATTTCACACAAATTTCAAACGATGCCAATTTCAAAATGGGGTCCAGAATAAACAAGGCAGACATTCCTGGCACTAAAATGACATCTTCTCTGTTCATTAGTCACGTCTCCATGCCCCTCTTACATTACTTTTGCCTTCCATTTTGAATTTTTATTCTCACAAAAAAATAAAAGATTTACTCTTATGTATACAACTGCATCATTGTAAAAATGGTATAAATAATATCACCACACTTGTGAAAGAATACTAGACTCACCAGTTGACGTGTATTGGACGCGTGGCGTGATTTGTTTACTCCTGAACATAGGCAAAAATCGAACATATTCGCTACTTTCAGCTCAATTTCAAGGTACTTGTCTTTGTAAAACCAATCAAAATCATCTCTATTTCTGTAATATATCTTCCATTCTATGCAATAAGACCAACGAAAATGAGAATACATCAATAAATACCATACGAAAATAGACTGCAAAGTTGCTGTTTTAAACAAAAGATATGGTCAGTTTTTTTTCTCATTATGCAGTGTGTGCTGCAGGATTTTCTTTATACTGCACACACTGACCACACAGACCCATTCTTTCATATGTAAGCCTACCAGCCGTTTCCCTCTTAATTTGAGGCCGCTAGAATTTACGAGTACTAGTACGGCACCAACCCTGACGTGTAAAACATACTAGTACGGCACCAACCCAAAAGGGTTAATCTCACTCCAAAACTTTTTCTTATTTTCAACAAAATTCATTAATAACATCTCACCCACTCTCATTTGCTCTCTTTTTACATTGCTTCACCACTCTCTTAACCTCTTTTTTTCTCTCCATATACTCTTCCCTCCTTGTATCACTTCTGCTTTGTAAAAACCTCTCATATGCTAACTTTTTCTCCCTTACTGCTCTCTTTACATCATCATTCCACCAATCGCTCTTCTTCCCTCCCGCACCCACTTTTCTATAACCACAAACTTCTGCTGAACACTCTAACACTACATTCTTAAACCTACCCCATACATCTTCAACCCCGTTGCCTATACTCTCACTAGCCCATCTATCCTCTAATAGTTGTTTATATCTTACCCTAACTGCCTCCTCTTTTAGTTTATAAACCTTCACCTCTCTTTTACTTGCTGCTTCTATTTTATCCTTGTATCCCATCTACCTTTTACTCTCACTGTAGCTACAACTAAAAAGTGATCTGATACAGTGGACCCCGAGTTTCGGTCATAATTCATTCCAGAAGGCTGCTCAAGTGCCATTACTGATCGAACTTACTCCCTTAAGGAATAATGTCAAGTAGGTTAGTCCATTTCAGACCCCCAAAAATACACTTACAAATGCACTTACAATATTACACTTACATAATTGTTCGATTTCCGAGGTGACTGAAACTCGGGGGTCCACTGTATATCTGTGGCCCCTCTATAAACATGTACATCCTGAAGTCTACTCAACAGTCTTTTATCTACCAATACGTAGTCCAACAAACTACTGTTGTTACGCCCTACAGCATATCTTGTATACTTATTTATCCTCTTTTTCTTAAAATATGTATTGCCCATAACTAAACCCCTTTATAAACAATTAAAGGGTCCCATTATCATTTACACCTGGCACCCCAAACTTACCTACCACACCCTCTCTAAATGTTTCTCCTACTTTAGCATTTAGGTCCCCTCCCACAATTACCCTCTCACTTGGTTCAAAAGTTCCTATACATTTGCTTAACATCTCCCAAAATCTCTCTCCTCTACACTCCTGTCTTCTCCAGGTGCATACACGCTTATTATGACCTACTTTTCACATCCGACCCTTATTTTGATCCACATAATCCTTGAATTTATTCATTTATATTCCCTCTTCTCCTTCCATAACTGATCTTTCAACATTATTGCTACCCCTTCCTTAGCTCTAGCTCTTTCAGATACTCCTGACTTAATCCCATTTATTTCTCCCCACTGAAACTCGCCTACTCCCTTCAGCTTTGTTTCGCTTAGGGCCAGGACATCCAACTTCTTTTCATCCATAACATCAGCAATCATCTCTTTCTTATCATCTGCACTACATCCACGTACATTCGGGCATTCCAGTTTTATAAAAAATTTCTTCTTCTCTTTTTTAGCAAATATATACTGGGGAAAGGGTTACTAGCCCATTGCTCCCGGCATTTTAGTCGCCTCATACGACACGCATGGCTTACAGAGGAAAGATTCTGTTCCACTTTCCCATGGAGAATAGAGGAAATAAACAAGAACTAGAGCTATTAAGAAAAAAGAAGAAAAACCTAGATATGTGTATTATGTATGTATATATATGCATGTGCATGCTGTGTAGTGTGACCTAAGTGTAAGTAGAAGTAGCAAGATATACCTGTTATCCAGCCTGTTTATGAGACAGAAAATGACACCAGCAATCCTACCATCATGTAAAACAGTTACAGGATTCTGTTTCACATTCATTGGCAGGATGGTAGTATCTCCCTGGGTGGTTGCTGTCTACCATCCTACTACCTACCTCTTCAGCTTAATAGAATCGTAACACTGGCAGAATATCTTTTATCATCAGCCTATATTAACACTTCACCCACTTCCACATCACTTCCATCTACTTTCAGGGTGAATGGCTGCTCATAATCTGGACTTTTCAAAACTTGAGCGCTACTTAGGAGCAGCTTCATTCTTTTCAAATGCTCTTTGCACATTTCCATCCCAAGCAAACTTCCTTGTGGGACTGGTTAGATTAGTTAATGGCACTGTAACTGTTGACAAATTAGGGCAAAAATGTTTGTAAATGTCTGTAATAACCTGCCATACCCAATAATTACATCACTACCTCCTGTTCTATAGAACAGGAAATTTCACAGTTGCTTTAACTGGAATCACTTTCCTTGGCCTGTCGTGTAACCTCTAATTAGGGATGGAACGATACCAAATTTTTTGTTGATACTGATACTAAGTTTTAGGCCTATATGGATACCATAAAAATTAGCTGATGCCACTTATACTACTGATACTTTAGCACTCCCCTACCTACAATCTTTCTGTGATTGTGTCTAACCTCACTTTTCGCAAGATTAACTATCACTGTCTCTCGGAGATTTACTTTATTGTTCCTAGCTTATCTTGTGTTGGTCTACGTTTTAACCCTTTCACTGTCGATGCCATAATATTATGGCATGAAGCCAATGTTGGTGCCTTAACCCTTTGACTGTTTCAGTCGTATATATACGTCTTACGAGCCACTGTTTCGGACGTATCAATACGCCTAAATTCTAGCGGCTTTAAATCAAACGGGAGAAAGCTGGTAGGCCCACATATGAGAGAATGGGTCTGTGTAGTCAGTGTGCGCAGTATAAAAAAAATCCTGCAGCACGCAGTACATAATGAGAGAAAAAAACTCTGACCATTTTTTTGGATTAAAACGCCGACTTTGAGGTGTATTTTCGTATTGTATTTATGATTGTATTCTCTTTTTTATGGTCTCATTTGATAGAATGTACAACATACTACAGAAATATAGATGATTTTGATTAGTTTTATGATGAAAACGACCTTGAAATTGAGCTCAAAGTAGGAGAAATGTTCGATTTTTGCAAATGTTCAGGAGTAAACAAATCACGCCACGCATTCAATACACATCAATTTGTGAGTCTAATATTCTTTCACAAGTGCACTGATATTATTTATACCATTTTTACAATAATGCAATAGTCTGCATAACGGTAAATCTTCTATTTTTTATGTGAATAAAAAATCAAAATAGAAAGCAAAAGTAATATAAGAGGGGCCTAAAGATGTGACTAATGAACAGATAACATCTTATTTTAGTGCCAGGAATGTCTGCATTGTTTATTCTGGACCCTATTTTGAAATTGACAACCTTTTTATTTTGCATGAAATTGGCCAAATTGCCAATTTCTGATCACTTTATTGGGTAGTTGAAATCGATAAATTGGTGGTTTCTTGTACTCAATCGATAGAACAAATGGAGTTCTAAAGAAATATCTATGAGTTTGGTCAACTGGAACAATGGAATTTACCGAAAATAGGGCTGAAAGTCAGCGAAATTGCCGATGCGTATATATTGCTGAGATCACTAACTTCAGGAGCGTAATTCCGTGAGTTTTCAACCAAATTTCAAACTTTTGGTGTCTTTACCATCGGAAACGATTCTCTATCATTTCATAAGAAAAAATAATTTTTTTTTTTTTTTAAATTTTGCGACAACAGGAGAGCACTCAGGATTGAGGGTTGCGACAGTCAAAGGGTTAATACTACGCCAAAATTCTAGCGGCTTCCTATCTTGCAGAAGAAAGCTGGTAGGCCTACATATGAGAGAATGGGTCTGAGTGGTCAGTGTGTGCAGTATGAAAAAATCCTGCAACAGGCAGTGCATAATGAGAAAAAAAAAACTGACTGTGTTTTTCGTTTAAAACACCAAATCTGTGGTGTATTTTTGTATGATATATATGGTCGTATTCTTGTTTTCTTGGTCTCATTTGATAGAATGGAAGATATATTACAGAAATAGAGATGATTTTGAATGGTTTACAGACTAAAAGTACATTGAAATTGAGCTCAAAGTAGCAGAAATGTTCAATTTTTGCCGATGTTCAAGAGTAAACAAATGACATCACTCGTCCAATACACGTCAACTGGTGGGTCTAATATGCTTTCACAAATGTGCTGATATTTACCATTTTTACAATGCAGTAAATAAAAAAATGTGCAATACCGTTACTGGAACAATACACAAAAAACCCACATACGAGAGGGGGGCTTACCATGACGTTTTGGTCCGACTTGGACCATTTACAAAGTCACACTAACAGAAAGGAGAGAGTATATATAGGCCAACAGACAGGGACGGGACAAGAGAGGTAGTAGGTACTTTTCGCCATGAAATCAATCAAAATCATATCTATTTCTGTAATATATCTTCCATTCTATCAAATGAGACCAAAAAAACGAGAATACAACCATAAAAACCATACGAAAATACTGAAAATACCGCTAAGGTGAGGCTAATGCCTTAGAAGTGAACTCCATTATTTATGGTCCGATTTCTTTCATTTTTGGTGTACGTTAAGAAGCATCTTTCCATCATACATTGCCCAAGTTTCAATAAGATAGTCCAACAAACAATTGAGATCCAATTCCCTAGATCACCAGAGTCAAAGAACCTCCCTAGAGGCCTGCTCGCATCTGGAAATTTTGCTCACGTCTGGAAGCAAAAAATCGACCGAGCGACTGCTTGTATCTGGAAAATCTTGCACGTGGATGCACTTGTAAGTGGAGGTTCCACTGTATTAAACTAGTAATAGAACTAGGCATTAAAAAATACAATTAAAAGTAAAATACATACACAGTTCATTCATTAATAACCTTAAAATATTTGTAGTCTTAATGTAGGGCAAGAGGTGAGTACTACTTATTTGTAGGAAGTCAGGTGTAGGTAGCCCTGGCTCCCTGTCCCATACTTAATATACGATATTTAAAGCAGCCCAGAGAGATAAAAGACACATACCGTACACTCATTATTTACCCTAAAATATGTGTAGTCTTAACATAGGATGAGAGGTGAGTATTTATTTGTAGGAAGTCAGATTGATGTAGCTACGTAGTCCGTCTGGCTACATAGCTGCACCTACCTACATAGGTATACAATATTTAATGAAACCCAGAGCCATGTTATTACCATCTACATATCTTGTTCACTGAGTTTAATCGTTTCTAACAACTACCTTTAGATGCCATCATAAATGAAGGGAGAAGTAATGAGAATTCATGCCGAGAATTGTAAACAAAAGCGGAGGGGAGTGACTGGGCCAAATGCAGATTCATACACGTTTTCTCTGGTGCTGGACCAGAGAAAACGTAATGTTTTCCTGTTGCCCGCCTACTACACTTATAATAATAATAATATTTTTGTGAAATTTAATGTACTGTGGGTGTATGTATTATGTTTACATGCTATGTAACATCTTTCTCATATAATTTTGAAGAAAATATCATAGATAGATTAATGAAAATGTATATTAATGTAAAATAAGACATTTAATGTGCCCAAGAGTGATTATTATTATGTAGTATTACTATGGCATCAAAACTAGAGGGACACTCTTAGTTATTTTAATGTGTACCTGCACGCCAGCAAAGTGTGTAAGTATATTTAGGTACAGGTACTCATAAGCATAATTATCAAAGTACATATAAAATATGGAATAACTTTAAAATATTGAAATTTTGGAAAGTTTCCAGGCATAATAGAGAGATGTGCTCACGGAGAATGTAGACAAGCCGAGGAGCGCTGTATTAGAAAGATTAGTTGCCGTACAGTGAGTTTTGGTCATAATTTGAAATCACTGTATTAGCGGAAAGCCGTAAAGCGGGGCCCTACTGTACTACAAAACATTATGTAAACATTCAGTACTTTTTATAACTGAAGCTGTGATAACAGATTTCTTTGTACTTTTTCCTATTTATAAGTACAGCTTTAAGGAATAGCTCATATTACAAAGCCTTTCATATTTTTATAATATATTACCTGAGTTTTTTTTTGCATTCTTCCTCTTAGTTCTCAGAGTCCACAAGAAATATTAACGTAGGGGTAGCATAGCATAGCATTAGCAACAACAGTAATAATAGTAATAGGAGCTGCAGTTTTTATTGAAGATTGTTGTATTTAAACTGGAGAAGGAAATATAACTGTGATATTCAGGAATGAAGGCTATTTGGATTCATATAATAGGTAAAACTTGTAATTATTTAATTATTTGAAACCACATAGGTCTTTTGAGAAATATTCAGCAGACTTTTTCACTAATAATTCAGGAATTAATTTTTATAGAAATTTAAATGATGTATATACCATACATGACATTTTGCATCACAATTAGTGTCTTTGAGGATTAATTGTTGTTAAATTTTCAGTGGCATTGCAAAAATCAGTAATCTCTGAAAATAATAATAAAAATACATTATATTTTCTAGAGATTTTGGGTTTTGATATGCAAATGATGAACACAAAATGATTAGTCGCTAAGATTATTTTGTTAAGTAGTTTTTTAAATGCGAAAAAGTGTACAGAAATATTTCGGAAACTGTACAGTAGATTTTTCTGAAATTTTCAGGGATGAAGGACTTTGGTACCTAGATGATGTACGGTAAGTAAATAGTTGCTCTAATCTTTTATATTTTTGTATCATTTTGTTTCAATAAAAGTAGGGGTTAATGATAAATATTGTTTTTAGAAGTACAGTGGTACCCCGACTTACGATGGTCCCCAAACACACCCTTTTATGTAAGTTGATTTTTTTAAATGCTTTTGTAAGTGTAATTTTGGGGGTCTAAAAGGACTAGTCTATTTTACACAATTCTTATGGAGATAAATTCGTTTGGTAATGGCACTTGAACAGCATTCTGGAATGAAAAATTATCGTAAGTCGGGGTACCACTGTACATGTAATTACCGAATGTTCTCGGCCATAATTTATGGGGTAGACTTTTTAATTAAAAAAAGAAAAACTTCTTAGGCTTGTACATAAGATGAATTGGTTGTTTATTATAAAATTCTTTTAAAGTGATTATTAAACTCCACCAGTACTTTTATTAAATGTTAAACTGAGATACTGCAGTAAGCAAATACCATAAATGTACTATACTGGAACAGTAATTACTAAATAACATAAATGTGTACTGGAACAGTAATTACTAAATATCATAAATGTGTACTGGAACAGTAATTACAAAATAAGATAAATGAACTGGTACTTAAAGCCCCCATTAAATGTAGTGATATCTGCCTAATGAGTGTCACTTTTTAATTTAATTCTTCAGAAAAAATTAAGATTAGTTCCAATACTTGAAAATATTGTCTGGTTCCTAAACCTAACTAAAATTTATCCACAAATTACTCTGCTTACAGTGTTTACTATTTGTTCCATAATTAAATCAAAGCAAAGGTTCACAAGTTAGTGAATAAATGGTGCAGTAGTGTAGCTAATGTTTGTGGGTGTTGATAGCATGTTGTGTGGCATATCACATTAATCATACTTTGCTGCTGGCTGACAAGTTTTTTCTCCAAACACACTAAAACACATTTTACTGGTGTTTTAGAGCAGATTTGTAATTTAATATTGATAAATAGACATTTATCAGACACCAAGTTTTGTATTAATGTATATTTTACTCTATTATGCCAATACATATACATGTTATAGAAAAAAGTGCATATAAATACAGTATATTTTCTCTGATTTTTTGTGCAAATTCCATGACACACAAATTTAAGGCATTGTTTCATACACTGCAACTTTTCTCTCTCTCCAAAAAATTTCATAATGTAGCCCAGTGTATGAAAGCATACTCAAAAAATAGGATGAACAGGCTGCTTTAAAATTTTCATACAGCACATAGAAGGAACTTGTGTTGATATAAAAAATACGTAATATACAATATTGATATCAGCACCGTAATCATTCTTATGAGGTTTTAGTAAAACTTTTAAGAATATTAATCATTGTTAAAAAAAGTTACTTAACAATTTAATGAAGTAAATCTTTAATAAAAATCTGAGTAATTTTTTACCATAGTATAAAGTCATTGAATAGGAGACAGAGGTCGACTTGTGGCCGAGCATATACGGTAGTTGATGTACAGTGGACCCCCGGATTATGTTACTATTTCGTTCCAGAATGCTGTTCAAGTGCCGTTACCAAACGAATTTGTTCCCATAAGGAATAATGTAAATTAGATTAGTCCTTTTAGACCCCCAAAAATACACTTACAAAAGCACTTACAAAAATACACTTACATAATTGTTTGAGTTTGGAGCAGTACATAATCCGGGGGTCCACTGTATTTTATTATATTCATATATCACAAATTATAGCTTTCAGGCAAAGATGTGTAGAGATTTTGAGTGTTCATTCTCATAGTGTTAGATAATGTATAACAAGTACAATAAAAGTTGCAGCTTCCAGAGCACATAAGTAATATCTCCATAGTAAGGTTGAACTTGATATTCAAGTAAAATTTAAATTTTCTTAACTACATGTTATAAGTTAAATATTACTTGTATATAAATATTAGTTCAAACTGTATGAATAAAACTTATGAGCTGTGATAGGTGTCAGTGATATTTGATTTGCTAAACATTGTGTAACAATATTAACATATGAATATGAGAACAGGTTGCACTTTTTTGTATAATTGCTTGCAGTAAGGTCTTTAGTGTGTAGATGATGCATGGCAAGGAAATTATGCTTGTTATTTTGTTGCAGTTGAAAAAATAATAAATTGTTGAAATTTTTTTTCCAGAGATACTACCACACTGGCATTTTCACAGTGCTGTTTCTATAGCCCTTATGAACACTTGTATTAGTGAGTCTTGTCTTTGAATGTTGCAGCAAAAATATAAAATAGAGGAGGTGGGAGGCTGTGTAGATGTTGTGTTTGAAATCAGTGTGCAGTGTGAATATTATCCAGAGAATAAGGAGTGAAGACATTCAGAGAAGAGATGAGCTTTTGAAGTGTTTGGGTCATTTAGTAAAGATAGAGTAATATAAGTCTACCAAAAGTGTATTGGGTAAAAATCTGGGGTGTATGGAAGGTGATGGAGGAAATTTCCCAGGAAGGGTTGCACGGAGAGCATGAATGATGTTTTAAATGGTAGGGTCTTGAGCATCATCAAACATACAAATACAGTGGGCCCCAGATTTCGTCAATAATTCTTTCCAGAAGGCTGTTCGAGTACCGTTACCGAACGAATTTGTTCCCATAAGGACGAATGTAAATTAGATTACAGTGGACCCCCGAGTTTCGTAAAAACTTCACGCCTGAAGTCTGCTCAAGTGCCATTACCGAACGAATTTACTCCCTTAAGGAAAAATGTCACGTAGGTTAGTCTATTTCAGACCCCCAAAAATACTTTTCCACAAGCACTTACAATATTATACTTACATAAATGTACGATTTCCGGGGTTTACGAAACTCGAGGGTCCACTGTAGTCTGTTTCAAACCCCCAAAAATACACTTACAAAAATACACTTATATATTGTTCGAGTTGGGAGCAGTACGAAATCCGGGGGTCCACTGTATATTAGAATGAAGTGAATGGAGATAAGTCTACCTGGAGGGCATTCCAGGCATCGACGCCCCTGCGGCCCGGTCCATGACCAGGCCTCCTGGTGGATCAGGGCCTGATCAATAAGGCTGTTACTGCTGGCTGCACATAGTCCAAGATACGAACGGTCTATTGGTAATTCCCCTTATGGCTGGTGGGAGGCTGTTGAACAGTCCTGGGTCACGGACACTTGTTGTGTTTTCTCTTAGTGTACCAGTGGTGCCCCTACTTTTGGGGTATGTTACATCGCCTTCCAAGTCTTTTGCTTTCATAGGGAGTGATTTCTGTGTGCAGGTTAGGGACCAGTCCCTCCAGAATTTTCCAGGTGTAGATTATGATATACAGTGGACCCTCAGTTTTCGTTCACCTCCAAACTCGAACAACTATGTAAGTGTATTTTCGTAAGTGCTTTTGTAAGTGTATTTTTGGGGGGTCTGAAATGACTAATCTAATTTACATTTGTCCTTATGGGAACAAATTCTTTCGGTAACGGCACTCAAACAGCATTCTGGAAAGAATTTTAAAAAAACCGAGGGTCCACTGTATCTTTCTTGCCTGTGCTCCAATGAGTACAAGTCAAGTGCTTCCAGGCATTCCCAGTAGTTAAGGTGTTTGATGGAACTTATCCGTGCAGTAAAGGTTCTCTGTACATTCTCTAGATCTGCAATTTCACCTGCCTTGAATGGGGATGTTAATGAACAGCAGTATTCCAGCCTAGAGAGAACAAGTGATTTAACAAGGATCATCATTGGCTTGGCATCTCTTCTCTTGATTGTTCTCATTATCCATCCTATCAGTTTCCTCGCAGATGTGATAGTGGCATTGTTGTGGTCCTTGAAGGTGAGATCTTCGGACATTACCACTCCCAGGTCCTTCACATTGCTTTTCCGCTCTATTGTGCGATTTCAGTTTGTAGTATACTCAGTCCTAGCTATTATTTCCTCCAGTTTTCCATAACGGAGTAGTTGGAATTTGTCTTCATTGAACATCATATTGTTCTCCGTTGCCCATTGGAAAACTTGGTTTATATCTTCTTGGAGATTTGCCGTGTCCTCAATGGATGACACACTCACGCAGATCCTAGTATCGTCTGCAAAGGATGATACGGTGCTATGGTTTACATCTCTGTCTATGTCTGATATGAGAATGAGGAGCAGGATAGGGGCGAGTACTGTGCTTTGTGGAACAGAGCTCTTCACTTTAGCAGCTTCCAATTTAATTCTGTTTACCACAACTCTTTGTGTTCGATTGGTTAGAAAGTTGAAGATCAATCTGCCTACTTTGCCAGTTATCCCTTTAGCACGCATTTTGTGTGCTATTACGCCATGATCGCACTTGTCAAAGGCTTTTGCAAAATCTGTGTATACTACATCTGCATTCTGTTTGTTTTCCAGTGCATCTAAGACCATATCATAGTGGTCCAATAGTTGCGAGAGGCAGGTGTGACCTGCTCTGAAACCATGTTGCCCTGAATTGTGCAATTTTTGGGAGTCCAAGTGGTTTGCAATCCTGCTTCTTAGAACTCTTTCAAAGATTTTTATGCTATTGGTCTATAGTTATTGCTTTGCTGCCCCCTTTATGGAGTGGGGCTATATCCATTGTTTTCAGTGACTCTGGAATCTCCCTTGTCTATGCAGTTCTTAATGAACACAGAATTCCATGAGTCTGGGCCTGGGGCTGAGTGCATGGGCATGTCGTCGATGGCTTTCTTAACCCTTTCAGGGTCCAAGGGGGGTCTCCGAAACTCGTTCTCAGGGTCCATGAATTTCAAAAAAAAAAAAAAATATTTTTTCTTATGAAATGATAGAGTTCTTTTTTCTAAATCTAATAGGCTAAAAAATACATTTTTGCGATGGCAACATCGCTGACTGCCTGTCACCGGGTAATAGTTTATTTATTTTTTTTATACTTTTTTCTTTTATTTTTTAACATTTTATTTTGTCAAGTAACTTTTATGTCCTGTATGACCAATATAAACCATATTTTGTATATATACACTCCTTGTATACTACACAATAACTGCTGGCTGACTGGCTGACTGGCTGACCAGCTGGCTGACTAGCTGACCAGCTGGCTGGCTAGCTGACCAAGCTGGCTGGCTAGCTGACAAAGCTGGCTGGCTGGCTGAACAGCTGGCTGGATGGATGGCCAGCCGACTGGCTGGCTTGCTGGCTGACCAGCTAGCAGGCTAGCTGGCTGGCTTGCTGACCAAGTTGGCTTGCTAGCTGACCAGTTGGCTGGCTAGCTGACCAACTGGCTGGCTGGCTGAACAGCTGGCTGGATTGATGACCAGTCGACTGGCTGGCTGACCAGCTAGCAGGCTGGCTGGCTGACCAGCTAGCAGGCTGGCTGGCTGACCAGCTAGCAGGCTGGCTGGCTGGCTGACCAGTTGGCTGGCTGGCTGGCTACTTGACCAACTGGCTGGCTGGCCGTCTGGCTGGCTGAACAGCTGGCTGGATTGATGACCAGTCGACTGGCTGGCTGACCAGCTAGCAGGCTGGCTGGCTGGCTGGCTGGCTGGCTGGCTAGTTGACCAGTTGGCTGGCTGGCTGGCTGGCTGGCTGACTAGCTGACCAGTTGGCTGGCTGGCTGGCTAGCTGACCATTTGGCTGGCTGGCTGGCTAGCTAGCTGACCAGTTGGCTGGCTAGCTGACCAGTTGGCTGGCTAGCTGGCTGGCTGGCTAGCTGACCAGCTGGCTGGATGGATGGCCAGCCGGCTGGCTGGCTTGCTGGCTGACCAGCTGGCTGGCTGGCTGGCTAGCTGACCAGCTGGCTGACTGAACAGCTGGCTGGCTAGCTGACCAGCTGGCTGACTGAACAGCTGGCTGGCTGAACAGCTGGTTGCATGGATGGCCAGCCGACTGGCTTGCTGGCTGACCAGCTAGCCGGCTGGCTGACTGACTGACTGACTGGCAGGGAAAATACAATAATAATAATAATAATAATAATAATAATAATAATAATAAAATAATAATTATTATTGTTGTTGAAGCATGGTGGTAAGTGTGTCAGTCTTATCAGTAATCTAATTACAAGTGACATTGATGAGGGGTGAGGGTCCTCTTATCTTATTATTATCAGCTAAACTAATTAGTTTTGACATTTGATGTGGGTACTCTGCCTTGCCTGCCTGCCTCCCTCCCTGCCTCCCTCCCTGCCTCCCTCCCTGCCTCCCTCCCTGCCTCTCTACCTGCCTCCCTCCCTGTCTCCCTGCCAGCCAGCCAGCCAGCCAGCCAAGGGTGACAGGTTAGCCTCCTCTTATCAGAGTGATGACATTTGACAAATGAGTGTACATTGCCTTCCCTTTATTTGTTTTCACTGTTTTATCTGCCTGTCTGTTTGTCTCTCTTTCTGTCTCTCTCTGTCTCAGAGACAGTCACTATTGAACCAATACTGCCACATCTGAGTCCTGATATATTATTTGTCAGTCTGGATTATCCTAGGTAATTTACACTATGTATTTATCCTATTTTATTTACCCTATGTATTTATCCTAGGTTATTTACACTTTGTATTTGTGTACATGTGTTACAGAGCCAGCTAGCTAGCCTGCCAGCTGGTCAGCCAGCTGGCCAGCCAGCCTGCCTGCCTGCCTGCCTGCCTGCCTGCCTGCCTGCCAGCCAGCCAGACAGCCTTCCCCACTGTCTTCCCACCCACCCAACTATCTTCCCACCATCCCACTGTCTTCCCCACTCCCCACTGCCTTCCCCACCCCCCACTGTCTTCCCCCACTCCACCCATTGCCTTCCCCACTCCCCCACTGCCTTCCCCACTCCCCACTGTCTTCCCCACTCCCCACTGTCTTCCCCACCCACCCACTGTCTTCCCCACCCACCCCACTGTCTTCCCCACCCCCACACTGTCTTCCCCACTCCCCACTGTTTTCTCCACTCCCCACTGTCTTCCCCACCCACTACACTGTCTTCCCCACCCACTCCACTGTCTTCCCCACTTCCCCCACTGCCTTCCCCACGCCCCCACTGCCTTCCCTACCACTCACACTGCTGGAGTGAGGTATTCCTTACCCCATGGCTTGGTGACAAAGGCGCACTGAATTACCACTCCCACAATGCAATGCAGGTTCATAGATTTTTTCCTACTGGCACACTTACCACATAGACCCATTCTAACACATGCAGGTTTACCAGCTCTCTCCCCCTTGATTTGAAGGCGCTAGAATTTATGCTACTAGTACGTCAATAACCCCAGTGCGTAAGCCATACTAGTACGTCAATAACCCTGAAAGGGTTAAAGTCTAGTGGAGTTAGGGTTATGTCAGAAATTTGGCATACGTTGTTTGGATTGTCAATGTTTAGACTGATTAGTGGCTCACTGAATACAGAGTCATATTGAGATTTCAGTGATTTATTGTATTTGATATAATGTTGGTGGATGAACATGGTAACATTTATGAAAGGATTTAAGGAAACTAGTTTGCTGGGCCACGGTTCTAAAAGTGGAAAGCACAGTACTTTCACCCTTAAGGAGTGAGCAGAATGTTAATATATGGCGGGTCATTTAAATTGTGGAAATAAGTGATTGGGTCACTCCTTGGTGACAGATAGCCGATGTGCTTAGGTAAAAAACTGTACTGTGATACTTTTGGGAAGAAAGTTAGTTCTTTATAATTTGCTTTCCATGGTGTGTATAAGCAAATATTTTTGTACTTCATTATCATTATAATTGGTAATACTATTAAATACAACCTCTCCTCACTTAACAACGGAGTTCCGTTCTTGAGAATACGTCGTTAAACAAATTTGTCACCAAGTGAGGAGCATACTATAATGGTAGTGAGTTTGTGTTAACCATCTTTGATATTGTTTTAATGTCACCTTTGCACCATTTATAACATTTCTGGTATATTTTTAAATGTTTATACAGTAGTGTACTGTATATTGAAATAAACAGAATAGAGGAAATCAGCTCTAATATACATTATTTAGGTATGAATACTGGTCAGAGCCCTTCGTAAGTCTGAGGCGCAGGTAAACGAGTACGTCGCTAAGTGATAAGAGGCTGTATAACCTTATAAAAAATTATCAGATAAATGCATTATAAAAAAATATTTATATTAGAGCACACTACTGTAATTTAACCCATTCAGTGTCCCAACCCCCAAAATTAGTATTGCTCTTTGTGTCCACTTAAAAAAAAAAAAGAAGAAGAAATAGTGAATCTTTTTCTGAAGGTAATGACACCAAAAGTACAAAATTTGATGGCAAACTTATGGAATTATGCAGGTGCAAAGTCAGTGGTCTTGGCACAATTTATGCATAGGCAATTTTGCTGACTTTTGAGTCCCATTTTAAGTTAATTCCATTATTCCAGTCTCCCAAATTTTTAGCTATTTTATTAGTCTGTCTTCTGTTCTCTCCTCTCTATTGAGCACATGAAACCACTCATTCATCTATTTCAAGTAATCTGTAAAGTGCACAGATGTCAGTATTTTGACCAATTTTATACAAAACTAAAAAATATCTCGGTACATAATAAGCAATGTAGACATTCCTGACACTAAAACATTTCCTCTGTTCATTAGTTACTTTCCCAGGCCTCTCTTATTTTACATTTGCCTTCCATTTTGAATTTATATTCACACAAACATAGAAGATTTATTCTATTTATCGCTTAATAAAATATAACCAGGAAAGATAGGTTATGGTTTACAGCATCCCAGTAATTGAACCAGACCCATTAAAAACCCATAAAACAGACTTGGCGTTGTAGGAGGGCCTTACCCATCCTCTGGAATATCAGCAGAAATCAAATATTCTCACAAGTTTGAGCTCAATTTCAAGATACCTTCTAGTTTTGAAACCAGTAAAAAATCATCTTTTATTTTCAGTAGTATGTCTTTCATTCTGTCAAATGATATCAAGAAACAGTCAATAAATCCATAAAAACCATTTGAAAAAAATACCTCAAAGTCACTATTTTAAACCATTCACACAATGACAAACAGTGAAAGGTAACAAATAAAATTTGCTGAAATACAGAGATACCTAAGATAAGTATAGAGAGCTAGAATGGATATTATTGTAAGTGGCTTGGTTGGTAGTGTTCTCAGCTGACACACTGATGGTCCGGGATCGATCCACATCATGGGTGAAATGTTTGGCATGTTTCTGCCACCTCTGTTCACTTAGCAGTAAGTAGGTACCTTGGTGTTAGCCGATTATTGTAGGTCACATCTAGGGTGACAAGATTAACCTATTGTTGTTGTAGATTTGCCGGTACTTTCCCGGCCTGGGTCTTTTCCAGATGGTGACCCAGCCTTGGCTCCCTGTCGTGGGAGTGTGTGAGACCTATGTCTCCCATGGGAGGAGGTACAAGTACCCCCTCATCGTCTGTGGGACCAATTGTCCCCAGGCCTAGCCACGTTCCCCGCCCTCACGGAGCTCATAGGGAGAAGCTAGGCCTCTCTCTGGTCTGCCATCTTCCCCGACCCAGGAAGGCTGATGGGAAGGACAGTCTTGCGAGCTGCAGATGGTAGCAAGCTCCAGCTTTGGCACCTACCCTGCCCTAAAAGGGCTGGGCATGGTCTCGTCTATGAAGATTAACCTAAGTTGGCCAAAATGCTCTGCATAATCAGGGGTTTTCTATACAGTATGCCATTGATGCCAGCTAGGTCTGTAATAGTTGTATCATGTACATGTACTTCTAGAAATAAAGATTATTATTCTTATTATTCTGTGAATATGTACTAAGGATCTTGCAGCTTTAGTTCACTAAACATGTGAAAAAATATTTTTCCTAACATTTAGAATGCTATTAGTTTAATACAAAGTATTTGTTTTCAAATTCAAAATTTGAAAATACAGTCAAACCTCGGTTTTTGTACATACAGTGGACCCCCGAGTTTCGTAAAAACTTCACTCCTGAAGTCTGCTCAAGCGCCATTACCGAACGAATTTACTCCCTTAAGAAAAATGTCACGTAGGTTAGTCTATTTCAGACCCTCAAAAATACACTTCCACAAGCACTGACAATATTATACTTACATAATTTTACGATTTCCGAGGTTTACGAAAATCGGGGGTCCACTGTATGTTCTAGTTTTCATAGAATTCAGTTTTTGACGACTTTTTTCGTCAAAATTTTGTCCCAGTTTTCATACATCCGCTCGGTTTTCAGAGTTGAAAATGGTCCGTACCAAACTCGTCCGCCTGCCCGCATGATTTGGTTACTCAAGCGCCCACACAAAGCATCCCATGCATTCGTGACTCAGTCTGCCTTTGTTTCTCGTTGAGTGAGCATCACCCCGCATGTTCATCCAAAACATTTAGTAATAATCCATTGTTTTTCGTGCTTGTTTATTGAGTGCGACTGCTAAATAAGCCACCATGGAGCCAAAGAAAGTTCCGAGTGCCAGCCCTTTGAAAAACAAGGCGAGAAACACAATAGAATTCAAGAAAGAACTCGTTGCAAAGTACGAAAGTGGTGTACGCGTGGCCGATCTGGCCAGGATGTATGGGAAGTCTGCATCAACGATCAGTTCCATCCTGGCAAAGAAAAAAGAAATCAAGGAATCTGATGTTGTGAAAGGGGTAAATGTGCTAATGAAACAGAGATTGCAAACAATCGAAGATGTTGAGAAGTTGTTGTTGGTGATTAACCCCTAAACCGTCCAAACGTAGATCTACGTTCACCTGCACAGCACTCCGAATATTTTGAAAATGTTCTGATAATTACAATTTATAATAATTCTTGTGATTTTATAGCCAATCTTTGTTCTGACACTAATATTAGGTACTGAAATAGTACTCAGTCACAAACAAACCGACAGGTGAACATTTACACCTTCCTTGATCATTTACTATTATCTAGAAATATATACAAAGTATTTATAGGTCTCAGCAATGTTTTAGACATGCTGGAGTATATATGAAACTTCCCTGCTTACCGTCAGCAGTGGAGTGACACGATGATAGTGCACTGCTGCAGGGAACCCTGGCTTTTTGTTTTCACTGTTACACACAAACATGTCTGTCTGTCTTGTCTGTCTATTTGTCTGTCTATCTGTCAGTCTATCTGTCTGTCTATCTGTCAGTCTATCTGTCTGTCTATCTGTCAGTCTATCTTTCAGTCTGTCTGTCTAGCTCTGCTTATCTGTCAGTCTAGCTCTGCTTATCTGTCAGTCTAGCTCTGCTTATCTGTCAGTCTAGCTCTGCTTATCTGTCAGTCTAGCTCTGCTTATCTGTCTTTCTCTGCCTGTGTGTGTGTGTGTCTTTCCGTCTGCTTGTCTCTTGTCTCAGGGAGCGGTTCATAAACCTGTTGGTTTACGAGCTGCTCCCTGATTCCTAAGCAAGTGAAAATGCGTATTACTTGCCAGTCGTGCTTATTATGTCATAACTAGAAGCACTGTAGAGCACTTTGCCTGGGATTTTTGGGTTATCCTAGGTAATTTACACTATGTATAATAACTGTACTTATGTGTACCTGTGAGAGACAGATTTATAGGCAGACAGGCAGAGACACAGCCAAAGTCAGCCAGCCACCCAGCCAGCCAGCCTGCTGAATACATGTTATGCATGTTCCAGAATCGTTTCTCTTTACTTAGGGCATAGGTTATTGGACATTCTGGCAGGATGACACTACTAATGGTAACAGAAATGAAAGGATGTTGCACATGGGTTATTATCGAGGTTTTTTAAATTTCCTCGACCACTTGTGGCCACATCCATCTCAGAAACCATTAAACTCGGGGTCAACATCACTTTCCTCTTAAAAGGGGAGTGTTAACACAACACGACATCAGTGATTCCCTGGTGTTTGCCACACTATTTGCTCTAGCTTGCACTCAATTGAACTGGTGCTCCCACAAGGTACTAAGTGGTCCCAGATTTTTTTAATACTGCACACACCAAGTGTTAAGCCCCATTCTATACTGACCAGGCATCTCAGGCCTATCGCGCCACATTTGAAGGAATGAAAAATACTACATAGATCTACGCTTGGAGCACTATGCATGTGCATGTAGATCTACGTGTGGACAGTTTAAGGGTTAAGGACATGTGTGCAAAGTGGAGCGAGTTGCAAAGTTTTGTGGAGAAATATCACCCTAACAAAGCTGTTCCAAGCCGTGTGTGCAACATGTTCAATGACAATGCCTTGTCCCATTTTACGCAAATCTTAAAGAGACACCAGAAATAGACCTCTCTGGACAGATTTTTTGTGCAACAGGGGTCCAGTGACTCAAGCTGGTCCTAGTGTCAGTAAAAGACAAAGAAGGGAAGTAACCCCGGATGAGGACTTGGTACCTAAAGTCCTTATGCAGGGAATTTCCCTTCCAAACAATAAACAGTCCTGTCTCTCTCCTCCTGCCTGTCTTCCATACACCAACAAGAGTCTTCAATAAAGGTAAGTGTCATGTTGAATGTTCATTCTTTTCTGTATGCAAATCTATATTTAAGCTAAAAAAAATTATTTTTTTTGTTAATACTTTTGGGTGTCTGGAACAGATTACAGTGGACCCCCGAGTTTCGTAAACCCCGGAAATCGTACAATTATGTAAGTATAATATTGTAAGTGCTTTTGTAAGTGTATATTTGGGGTCTGAAATGGACTAACCTAATTGACATTTTTTCTTAAGGGAGTAAATTCGTTCGGTAATGGCACTTGAGCAGGCTTCTGGAATGAAGTTTTTACGAAACTCGGGGGTCCACTGTACAGTGGACCCTCAGAAATTGAATACCTCGGCAATCGAACAAATCGGAAATAGAACAACAAATTTTATTTCGGCAATCGAACACTTTCCGCTAATTGAACAAGTGCGTACCAGACCTGTCCGCCCAGGAGCGTTTGGGTGCCTCACTGCGGAAGTGTCAGGAGCCAGTCTAGCATTGTTTATACTTGAGTAAACATCACCCTGCATGCTCATCCAAACATTTCACAATTAATTAATTGTGTTTGGAGTTTGTTCATTAAGTGGTAGAGGCAGTCGTCGAGGCAGGCATTGGTAGAGGCAGGCAGGGGTAGAGGCAGGCAGGCAGTGGTAGAGGAAAGGCAGAGGAAGAGGCAGGCAGGGGTAGAGGCAGGCAGTGGTAGAGGCAGGCAGTGGTAGAGGCAGGCAGTGGTAGAGGCAGGCAGGGGTAGAGGCAGGCAGGGGTAGAGGAAAGGCAGGGGAAGAGGCAGGCAGGGGTAGAGGCAGACAGGGGTAGAGGCAGGCAGGGGTAGAGGCAGGCAGTGGTAGAGGCAGGCAGGGGTAGAGGTAGGCAGCAGTAGAGGCAGGCAGCGATAGAGGAAAGGCAGGGGAAGAGGCAGGCAGGGGTAGAGGCAGGCAGTGGTAGAGGCAGGCAGGGGTAGAGGCAGGCAGCGGTAGAGGAAAGGCAGGCGAAGAGCCAGGCAGCGGTAGAGGCAGTCTTAATGTAGAGTGAGAGGTGTGTAAACAAGATTAAATGAATAAACGAGAAAGAATGAGTGTGTAGAAAGTTCGTGAGTTTTGTAAACAAACCAGTTGTTGCTGCTGCTGCTGTTACCAGCCTGGATGCGAATGAATTCTGTTCACTCTGTGAAGCCGACTGGAAAAACATCTCATATTTATGTTAATTTATATGTTTATATGTTACGTAGCGTGTTTATTATATAATTTTGAAAAAAATATCATAAATGGATTAAGCCAACTGTCTATATTAATGTTTTATATGCCTCAGAGTGATTATTATTGTGCTATTATTATCATTTTTAATGCGCCTCAGAGTGATTATTATTGTGTTGTTATTATTGTTATTAATATGGCATCTTCAAGACTAATAACACACACTTAGTGATTTTAATGTGTTCCTGCACGCCAGCACAGGCGCAAGTTATGGAGTTTAAAGCAGGTAAGTTCAGTGACAAAGTGTAGCATTAAGCGTAGCGATTAAGCAATAGAAAAAGGACGAAACGAAATAAACTTCTCACAGCATAAGCCGCTCTGCCTATCTTCTGTAAGGTATGTAAATGGTGTATGTACACCTGTTCATTTGTACATTATGGTTTTCTTATGAAAGGAGTGATCTAATGCAGTTAGCATTACAAACTCTGTTTTCTCTTATACTAAAACATCTGAAGGAGGAAAGAATGGGAAGATGTTTTCATAGCTGGAGCAAGAATGCCTGCCAGCACCGTCCTCCCCCGCCACCATATTCATAATGACATACAGTGGACCCCCGGAAATCGGCCCTAATCCGTTCCAGGAGCTAGGCCTAAAATCGAACTAGCCGATTTTTGAACCCCTATTTCCCATAACAAATAATGTAAATACAATTACAGTGGTACCTCGAGTTACGATGGTCCCCAAAATCGCCCTTTTATGTAAGTTTATTTTTTTAAATGCTTTTGTAAGTATATTTTTGGGGGTGTAAAAGGACTAGTCTATTTTACATTATTCCTTATGGGGATAAATTCGTTTGGTAATGGCACTTGAACAGCATTCTCGAACGAAAAAATATCGTAACTCGAGGTACCACTGTAATCCGTTCCACCCAAAAATATTCACCAAAAATTCATTTTTTTAAAGAATAAATACTATAGTTTTACATACAGAAAACAATGAGAAATAAATATAAAGCACTAATTTTAATTGATAAATGAACAGTTAAATCAGTTTTACCTTTATTGAAGACTCTTGTTGGCATATGAGAGAGGCAGGAGTGTTTGTTTGGAGGCAGGACAAGATAGTCCTTCAATATGATAATAATATAAACTCTACAGCTTATTTATCTAGCACAATTCATCTAATATGACATAATAAACAATATTAATAACATAGAAACATGATATAAATTCTAGAATGAATAAAACATGTGCTGTTGTTGTTGTTGGGTATGAGGGCCACTGACAATAAGCTGTGGTGGGTGGCACCAGCAGGCCATCATCACTATTCACACAAAACAATGTACATAATTTATAAATAAGAAATATTTACACTTTAATTTATAAATAAGAAATATTCAGACTTATATAAATAAGAAATATTTACACTTATGTTGGGAGGAGATGGTGCCAGAGGGCAGCTTTGGTCTCAGTGCCCTTATACCTCAAACAACAATGGAGGAGTTAAGTTTCGTGTTGTCATTTTCTATCACTTAATAGCTTAACTTACTTGCTACACTGTTAAGGGCAGTATGACTAGTGGCTGTGCGCGAGTGAAAAAAATATCGAAAAATTATGAAAATTGAGTTAATCATATAAAAAAATAGCTTAACTCATTGGCAACACAATGGTACAAGAATCAATGTAATACAACGTTTCTACAAGGAATTATAGTCATTTATATCATGTATGGTGACGGCGATGTGCGCAGCACGCCTGCTCTCAGCCCATATATTTTTAGGAATTTTTTCCATTTTTTTCTTTGCTGTTTCGTTTATTATTCATTATAATACAATAATTGACGATTTGGCATCATATGAGAGTGGACGGAGCTTATATGTAGTCTACCAGCCAATCAGGAACACTCTGGGAATATTTGCTGACGCCGGCAGAATTCCCGCTCTGAGAGGCACTAGACATTATTTCATCATTACACTAATATCAATTCTACGGCTTATTTATCTATCACAATTGATCTAATATGAAATAATAAACACTATAAATAACATATAAACGTGTTATATGCTCTAGCATGAATAAAATAAGCCCTAATATAGCAAGTTTCTATCAGCCATATGGGTATAAAAGTGATTCCCCTTCTTCCCATAATGTTTTCTTTGGCCTGTGAGTAAGAGAAAACAGAGTTTTAGAGGCTAACTACACTAAAACATTAGTTTTACAAGGAAAACATTGAAACAAGCGATTTTCACGGAAAAAAAAAATTCCCGAGGCAGGTGGCCGGCGCCTTTCCAGGCGAATATCTCGGAAGTAAGTTATTGACTTACATGTATTTTATTTAGGTAAGCCTTTACTGTTTGATTAAATGAAATAATATTCACAGGAATTGTAAAAATATGATTTTTTTTTTTTAATAATGTACTTTTGGAAATACAGTGGACTCCCAAGTTACGAGCATAATTCATTCCAGAATGCTGCTCAAGTGCCATTACCAAACAAATTTTCTCCCTTAACCCTTTGGGGGTCGACAGGCCTTCTCAGGAAAGTGTTCCTGGGGTCGAAATTTTTTTGGAAAAAAAAAAAATTAATTTTTTCTTATGAAATGATAGAGAATCTTTTTCCGATCATAACGCCACCAAAATTGTGAAATTTGATCAAAAACTAACGGAATTATGCTTTCGCGAAGTTAGCGGTAGCCATGACACTTACGCATCGGCGATTTTGCCCACTTTGAGCCCTATTTTCAACAAATTCCAATGTTTCAGTTTCCTAAAATTATAGCTATTTCGCTAGAACTCCATTTCTTCTATCGATTGAGTACAAGAAACCGCCTATTTACCAATTTCATCTACCCAAAATAGTGGTCAGAAAATGGCAATTTTCCAATTTCACACAAATTTCAAACGATGCGAATTTCAAAATAGGGTCCAGAGTAAACATGGCAGACATTCCTGGCACTAAAATAACATCTTCTCTGTTCATTAGTCATGTCTCCAGGCCCCTGTTCCATTACTTTTGCTTTTCATTTTGAATTTTTATTCTCACAAAAAATAGAAGATTTTCTGTTATGTATACAACTGCATCATTGTAAAAATGGTATAAATAATATCAGAGCACTTGTGCATGAATATAAGACTCGCCAGTTGATGTGTATTGGAGGCATGGTGCGATTTGTTTACTCTTGAACATCGTCAAAAATCGAACATTTTCGCTATTTTGAGCTCAATTTCAAGGTACTTGTCATTGTCATACCAATCAAAATCATCTCTATTTCTGTAATATATCTTCCATTCTATCAAATGAGACCAAGAAAACGAGAATACATCAATAAAAACCATACGAAAATCGACTGCAAAGTCGCTGTTTTAATCGAAAAAAACTGTCAGAGTTTTTTTTCTCTCATTATGCAGTGTGTACTGCAGGATTTTTTTTATACTGCGCACACTGACCACACAGACCCATTCTTTCATATGTATGCCTACCAGACGTTTTCTGCTTAAATTGAGGCCGCTAGAATTTTGGCGTACTAGTACGGCACCAACCCCTGCTCGTAAAACGTACTAGTACGGCACCGACCCCCAAAGGGTTAAGGAATAATGTCAAGTAGGTTAGTTCATTTCAGACCCCCAAAAATACACTTACAAAAGCACTTACAATATTACACTTACATAATTGTACGATTTCCGAGGTGCTCATAACTCGGGGGTCCACTGTATTCAAAATATTTTGGGATTTATGTGGGAGTAAAGGGCAGATATTTTTTCAACATTCAAATAATTACATACTTTATTTTTTTGTGGAATAAAGATAAGATATTTACAGGAAAGTGCACCACTGTAAAATCGTATTAGCATTGTTCTTTCGGTACCAAGTCCTCAAACAAGCTTATATAGTGATATATAGGCTCGCGTTCCTGCCAAACATCCTGCACATGACATTTTCAGTAATTTTTTTTTTTTTCGGTTGTTGTTTGGACTATCTTATTGAATATTTTTTACAATAAACAGAGTTAACACTTCTTTGTGTAAAAATAAAAATGAAAGAAATTCGACGAAATGAAAAAAAAAAATTAACTAGTCATACTGCCCCTTGATGCTACACTTTATCGCTGGCTGGTGCTATAGCCTTTAGCGACTTGTGCTGCTTTAGAATCGTACATATCGTAGAATCACTGAAGAAGGCACATTCTCCCCTCTCTTCCTCCTCCACTTTGGTACTTTGCTACAATTTCTTTCTTCAATTCTATCGTGTTTTGTCACTTTCTTTACCAAAGGGCTGCAACTATGAAGTTTCTTTGGGCCCATGGTGGCTTATTTCAAGTCACAATCAATAAACAAGCACTAAACACAATGAATTTATTGTAATAAACAAAACTAGACTGGCTCACGACGCCTGCACGGCGAGGCAGGCGGACAGGTCTGGGATGCGGGCCGATAATCGGGCAAAAATTGGGCCAAAAAAAAGCGATCGATAATTGAGCCGCCCGATAATCAGACCAGCCGATTTCCGGGGTCCACTGTACATGTTTTATTCATTCTAGAGTATATATCAGGTTTTTATGTTATTTATATTGTTTATTATGTCATACTAGATAAATTGTGATAGAGAAATAAGCAGTAGAGTTGATAATAGCATCATATTGAAGTACTATTTTGTCATGCCTCCTGACAGCAGGAACGAATTAATTGTATTTCCATTATTCAATTTTCGAATAATGATTCAATTTTCGAACATTTCGAGTTAAGAGCAAGCTCCTGGAACGGATTATGTTTGATTTCCGAGGGTCCATTGTAATTGGATTTACATACTGTATATTATTTCTTATGGGAAAAATGGTTTCAGTTTTCGTCAATTTAACATTTCAGTCGGACTCTCTGGAACCGATTAATGACAAAAAGGGAGGGTCCACTGTATTATGTAATGTTTTCCCTCCGCCCGGGAACCACCCCTCCATAGCATATAAATATACAGTGGAATCTCAACTTACGAGTTTAATCTGTTCCATGACTAGCTCGTATCCCGTTCTGCTCATATGCTGAGTCAGTTTTCCTCATTTAAATTACTGTAATTGAAATGCCATTAATCCATTCCAGCAGAATTTCTGGTCTCAGGACGACAAAATACTTTCAATATACAGTGGACCCTCGCTATTCGAACTTCCAAAACTCACCCTTTTATGTAAGTTTATTATTGTAAGAGCTTTTATAAGTGTATTTTTCGGGGTCTGAAATGACTAACCTAATTTACATCATTCCTTATGGGAATAAATTTGTTTGGTAACAGCACTTGAACAGCATTCTGGAATGAGGGTGAGTTTTGGAGTGTTCGAATAGCGAGGGTTCACTGTACTACAGTGGACCCCCGAGTTTCGTGAGCCTCACGGTTCGTGATTTTCGACTTTCGGTAACTTTTTCCATCAAAATATAGCCTCGCATTTCGTTATTTGCCTCTTGATTCGGCAGCCGTCAGGTACACATTCGAGCGGCATCCCAGCGTCAGCGCGCACACAAGCCAGTCTCCCACACCATTCAGTATCAGTGTGGCATTGTTTATCGGAGAGTGACTATCATCGCACGCGTTCATAAGATACATATCGTAATATTCCATTCTTTTTTGTGTTTGCAACTGCTAAATAAGCCACCATGGGCCAAAAGAAAGCTCCTAGTGCCAGCACTTTGGTAAAGAAGGTCAGAAACATGATAGAAGTCAAGAAAGAAATCATTACAAAATATGAAAGTGGTGCATGGGCAAACCCCATTCAACCATCACGTTGATCATGGCGAAGAAAAAGGAAATCAAGGAAGCTGTTGTTGCAAAAGGGGTAGATATGGTCACAAAAAAAGATCGAAAATACTCGAAGATGTGGAGAAGTTGTTGGTGTGGATCACTGAGAAACAATTAGCAGGAGATAAGTGTTATGTAGTCGACAATTTGTGAAAAGGGAAGGCAGTTGCATGACGATCTCGTAAAGAAAATGCCTGGAATGAGTGCTGATTTTTGTGAATTTAAAGCCAGCAAAGGCTAGTTTGACATTTAAGAAGCGTAGTAGCATACACAGTGTTGTAAGGTATGGCGAGGCTGCAAGTTCTGACAAATGTGCGGCTGAAAAATATGTGCATGAATTCAAGGGGTACATACAGGCTGAAAAATTCCTCCCCCAACAAGTGTTCAATTGTGACAAAAGAGGCCTCTTTTGGAAGAAAATGCCAAAAAGGACCTACATCACGCAGGAGGAAAAAGCACTGCCAGGACACAAGCCTATGAAAGACAGGCTAACTCTCATGTTGTGTAGTAATGCTAGCGGGGATTTCAAAGTGAAGTCTTTTCTGGTGTATCACTCTGAAAATCCCAGTGTTCAAGAAAACAGTGTCGCCAAGGCTAATTTGTGTGTGATGTGGAAGGCTAACAGTAAGGCATGGGTCACGAGGGAAATTTTCCTTGATTTGTTCAATGAAGTGTTTGGCCCAAGTGTGAAGAAATACCTCCTGGAAAATAAATTGGAACTCAAATGCCTCCTGGTAATGGACAATGCTCCTGCTCATCCTCCAGACTTGGATGACCAGATGGTGGAGGAGTTTCGTTTCATCACAAAGATGTTCTTGCCCCCTAATACCACTCTTCTCATCCAGCCCATGGACCAGCAGATCATTTCAAACTTCAAAAAACTCTACACCAAAGCAATGTTTCATAGGTGCTTTGATGTGACCTCAGACACTGCATTGACCCTAAGAGAGTTCTGGAAAGATCACTTCAGTATCCTCAATTGCATAATTCTTATAGATAAGGCTTGGCAGGGAGTGACTTCCAGGACTTTGAACTCTGCTTGGAGGAAATTGTGGCCAGATTGTGTCCTTGACGAAGGTTTTGAAGGGTCTGAGGCTGACCCTGACAACCCTATGCCAGTTGTGGAATCTATTGTGTCTTTGGGGAATTCCATGGGGTTGGATGTGAGTGACGAGGATGTGGAAGAGTTGGTGGAGGACCACAAAGAAGAGCTAACCACTGAAGAGCTGCAAGAGCTTCAGCTAGAACAGCAACAGAGCACAGCTGAGGAAATTGCTTCAGAGGAGGAGGAAGAGAGAGAGAAGAAGGTGCCTTCTTCAGAGATTAAGATTTGTGCAATGTGGAGTAGGTTGCAAACATTTATGGGGGAACATCACCCTAACAAAGCTGTTACAGGCTGTGTCTGCGACATGTTCAATGACAATCTCATGTCCCATTTTAGGGAAATTTTAAAGAGACGCCAGAAACAGAGCTGTCTGGAACAATTTTTTGAGTGACAGGGGTCCAGTGACACTCAAGTTGGTCTTAGTGGCATTAAAAAACAAAGAAGGGAAGTAATCCCGGAAAAGGACTTGGTACCTGAAGTCTTTGTGGAAAGGGATTCCCCTTCCAAACAATAGTGTACATACCTTCATCGTCTCCCCTCCTCCCATCTTCCATACACCAATAAAGGTAAGTGTGCTGTTATTATTGACATATATTTGTATGTAGTACTTGATTTCTCATAGTTTTCTGTATGCAAATCTTTAATATTAAAAATTATTTTTTGTTTTTTAATATTTTTGGGTGTCTGGAATGGATTAATTGGATTTACATTATTTCTTATGGGGAAAATGGTTTCGCCATTCGTTAATTTCGCCTTTCGGCAGACTCTCTGAAATGGATTAATCGCGAAACTTGGGGGTCCACTGTAACGGTAATATCAACTCTACGGCTTATTTATCTATCACAATTCATCTAATATGACATAATAAACAGTACAGTGACCCTCGATTTTCGTGATTAATCCGTTCCAGAGAGTCTGTCAGAAGTCAAAATTCACGAAAATCGAAACCATTTTCCCCATAAGAAATAATGGACATAAATCCAGAGAATTCGGAGTTTGGAAATTAGGAGGAGGTGCGGGATTACCAAAACTATTATCCAGAGAGCTGAGGAGGGGTTGTTGAGGTGGTTCGGACATGTAGAGAGAATGGAACGAGACAGAATAACTTCGAGAGTGTATAAATCTGTAGTGGAGGGAAGGCGGGGTAGGGGTCGGCCTAGGAAAGGTTGGAAAGAGGGAGTAAAGGAAGTTTTGTGTGCGAGGGGCTTGGACTTCCAGCAAGCATGTGTGAGCGTATTTGATAGGAGTGAATGGAGACAAATGGTTTTTAATACTTGACGTGCTGTTGGAGTGTGAGCAAAGTAACATTTATGAAGGGATTCAGGGAAACCGGCAGGCCGGAATTGAGTCCTGGAGATGGGAAGTACAGTGTCTGCACTCTGAAGGAGGGGTGTTAGTGTGGCAGTTTTATAACTGTAGTGTAAAGCACCCCTCTGGCAAGACAGTCATGGAGTGAATGATGATGAAAGTTTTTCTTTTTCGGCCCACCCTGCCTTGGTGGGAATCGGCCGATGTGTTAATAATAAAAAAAAAAAATTAAATTAATCCGTTCCAGACACACAAAAGTATTAACAAAAAAAAATTTTTTTTCTAGATTAAATATAGATTTACATACAAAAAAGAATGAGAAATCAATATAAAACAATAATAACATCACACTTACCTTTATTGAAAACTTGTTGGTGTATGGAAGACGGGAGGGAAATTCACTTCCATAAAGACTTTAGGTACCAAGTCCTTAACCGCTTGGTGTTACTTCCCTTCTTTGTTTTTTAATGCCACAAGAACCAGCTTGAGAGTCACTGGACCCCTGTCGCTCAAAAAATTGTTCCAGACAGCTCTGTTTCTGGCATCTCTTTAAAATTTGCCTAAAATGGAACAAGGCATTGTAACTGAGCATGTCGCAGACACGGCCTGCAACAGCTTTGTTAGGGTGATGTTCCTCCACAAATGTTTGCACCCTACTCCACATTGCACAAATCTCCTTAATCTCTGAAGAAGGTACCTTCTTCCATCTCTCTTCCTCCTCCTGTGAAGCAATTTCTTCAGCTGTTCTCTGTTGCTGTTGCAGATAAAGCTCTTGCAGCTCTTCAGTGTGGTCCTCCACCAACTCTTCCACATCCTGGCCACTCACATCCAACCCCATGGACTTCCTCAAAGCCACAATAGATTCCACAACAGGCATAGGGTTGTCAGGGTCAGCCTCAAACCCTTCAAAATCTTTGTCGAAGACACAATCTGGCCACAATTTTCTCCAAGCAGAGTTCAAAGTCCTGGAAGTCACTTCCTGCCAAGCCTTATCTATAAGGCTTATGCAAGTGAGGATATTGAAGTGATCTTTCCAGAACTCTCTTAAGGTCAATTCAGTGTCTGAGTTCACATCAAAGCACCTTTGAAACATTGCTTTGGTGTAGAGTTTTTTGAAGTTTGAAATGATCTGCTGGTCCATGGGCTGGATGAGAGGAGTGGTATTAGGGGTCAAGAACTTCACTGTGATGAAACTAAACTCCTCCCCAAATGGGCATCCAAGTCTGGAGGATGAGCAGGAGCATTGTCCATTACCAGGAGGCACTTGAGTGGCAATTTATTTTCCAGGAGGTACGTATTTCTTCATACTCGGGCCAAACACTTCATTGAACAAATCAAGGAAAATTTCCCTCGTGACCCATGCCTTACTGTTAGCCTTCCACATCACACACAATTTACTCTTGACGACACTGTTTTTCTTGAACACTCTGTGATTTTCAGAGTGATACACCAGTAAAGGCTTCACTTTGAAATCCTCACTAGCATTACCACAGAACAAGAGAGTTAGCCTGTCTTTCATAGGCTTGTGTCCTGGCAGTGCCTTTTCCTCCTGCTTGATGTAGGTCCTCTTTGGCATTTTCTTCCAAAAGAGGCCTGTTTTGTCACAATTGAACACTTGTTGGGGGAGGAATCCTTCATCCTCTATGTACACCTTGAATTCATGCACAAATTTTTCAGCCACATGTTTGTCTGAACTTGCAGCCTCACTATGCTTTACAACACTGTGTATGCCACTTCAGTTCTTGAAATTTTCAAATCAGCATTTGCTGGCCTTAAATTCACTAACATGAGCACTTGTTCTAGGCATTTTCTTTATGAGATTTGCATGCAACTGCCTTGTCTTTTCACAAATTATCGACTGCATAACACTATCTCCTGCTAACTGTTTTTGGTTGATCCACACCAACAACAAATTCTCAACATCTTCAATTATTTGTGATCTCTTTTTCGTTAGCATATTTACCTTTTTCGCAACAACAGCTTCATTGATTTCCTTTTTCTTCGACACGATGGAAGTGATCGTTGAATGGGGCTTCCCCTGCATCCTGCTGAGGTCGGCACATGCACTCCACTTTCATATTTTTCTATGATTTCTTTCTTTAATTCTAGCATGTTTCTAACCTTTACCAAAGGGCTGGCACTAGGAGCTTTCTTTGGGCCCATGGTGGCTTATTTAGCAGTTGCAAGCACAAAAAACATTGGATTATTACGAAATGTATTGTATGAACTCGTGGGGTGATGGTTACTCGCCGAGAAACAATGCCAGTATGACTCTGAATGGTGTGTGGGAGCTTTTGTGTGTGCGCGGCAGCTGGGAGGCCTCTGGGACACGTTCTGTATGACCGCCGAATTCATAGGCAAATCACGGAAATTGAGGCAATATTTTGACGAAAAAAAGTTGCTGATAATCGAAATTCACAAAAATTGAGACCCACGAAATTCGAGGGTCCACTGTATAAATAACTTAGAAACCTGATACACTGGACCCTTGAATTTTGTTATTAATCCATTCGAGAGAGTCCACCGAAATTCAAAATTCACAATTTTCAAAACCATTTTCCCATAAGAAATAATGTAAATTCAGTTAATCCGTTTCAGACACCCAGGAGTATTAAGAAAAAAATATTTTTTTTAGAGATTAAATATAGATTTACATACAGAAAAGAATGACTAATAAATATAAAGCACTAATAACATGTATAAATGTACATTTAACATCACACTTATCTTTATTGAAGACTCTTGTTGGTGTATGGAGGAGAGGGAGGGGAGTTTATGGTTTGGAGGCAGGACAAAATGCTTCAATATGACACTAATATCACCTCTGCTGTGGCTTATTTATCTACCACAATTCATTTAATACGACATAATAAACAATATTAATAAAATAGAAACATAATATATACTCTAGAATTAATAAAATATCATTACGTATGTGAGGAGTGGTGCTAGTGTTATTGTTGTTGGGTTTATAACGGCCACTGACCATAAGCTGTATATATACGTACTGCTGGTGGTGGAGGCAGCAGGCCACCACCACTATTCACACTGAAACAATATACGGAATTTATAAATAAGAAATATTTACACTTTATAAATAAGAAATATTTACACTTGGAGGAGATGGTGGCAGAGGGCGGCGTTCTTGTCAGTGAACCTATATACCTCAAACAACATTGAAGAAGTTTCGTGCCATCCTTTTTCTATCGCTTAATCGCTTAACTTACTTGCTACACTGTTAATGCTACACTTTATCGCTGGCTGGCGCTATAGTCTTTATCAACTCCACCTTGGTACTTTGCTAAGAAATAATGTAAATTCAATTAATCCGTTTCAGACACCCAGGAGTATTAACAAAAATATTTTTTTAGATATTAAATATAGATTTACATACAGAAAAGAATGACAAATAAATATAAAGCACTAATAACATATATAAATGAATATTTAACATCACACTTGCCTTTATTAGCGACTCTTGTTGGTGTATTGAAGAGGAGAGAGGGAGGCGAGTTTGTTGGGAGGCAGGACAAAATGCTTCATAGTGACACTAATATCAACTCTATGGCTTATTTATCTATCACAATTTATCTAATATGACATAATAAACAATATTAATAACATAGAAACATGATATATACTCTAGAATGAATAAAATATGTCATTATGTATGAGAGAACTGGTGATAGTGGTAGTGGTGTTGTTGTTGGGTATAAGGGCCACTGCTGGTGGAGGGAGGCGAGTTTATTCTTGGGAGACAGGACAAAATGCTTCAATTTGACACTTATATCAGCTCTATGGCATATTTATCTATCACAATTCATCTAATATGACATAATAAACAATATTAATAACATAGAAACATGATATATACTCTAGAATGATTAAAATATGTCATTATATATGAGAGAACTGGTGGTAGTGTTGTTGTTGGGTATAAGAGCCACTGCTGGTGATGGTCGGCGGCAGCAGAAGCAGCAGGCTGCCACCAGCTCTATTCACACAATGTACATAATTTATAAATAAGAAATATTTACACTTTAATTTATAAATAAATATTTACTTAAAATTATAAATAAGAAATATTCACACTTATATAAATAAGAAATATTTACACTTACCTTGGAGGAGATGGTGGTAGAGGACGGCTCGTTCTCAGTGCCCCTATACTCAAACAACAATGGAGGAGTTAAGTTTCGTGTTGTCATTTTTCTATCGCTTAACTTACTTGCTACACTTTATTGCTGGCTGGCGCTATAGCCTTTATCGACTCCACTTTGATACTTTGCTACGATTTCTTTCTTTAATTATGTGGTGTTCCTCACTTTCTTTACCAAAGGACTGGCACTAGGAGCTTTCTTTGGGCCCATGGTGGCTTATTTAGCAGTCACACACAATAATCAAGGGCCAAAAACAATGGCTTGTTAAGAAAAGTTTTGTATGAACTCGCAGGATAATGTTTACTCAACTAGAAACAATGCTACACTGCCTGAGAATGTGTGTGGGAGGCGGGCTTGCGGACTTTGTATGTGCGCTGGGCACTGGACAGGTTCTGTACCATCGACGAAAACTAAGACAATCAATGAAAACTAAGACAATATTTCCACGAAAAAAGTGCCCAAAAACCAAAATCACTGAAAACTGAGACACACAAAAACCAAGGGTTGACTGTACTTTATTATTACACTAATATCAACTCTACGGCTTATTTATCTATCAAAATTCATCTAATATGACATAAACAATATAAATAACATTGAAACCTGATATATACTCTACGAGTATATATCAGGTTTAATCCGTTCTGTGACCTGGTCATATCCCGATTTGGTCATATGCTGAGTCAATTTTCATCATTTAAATTAATTGAAATGCAATTAATTCGTTCCGGCTCTCAGGAGGCACGACAAAATACAGTGGACCCCGAGTTTCGTAAACCCTGGAAATCGTACATTTATGTAAGTATAATATTGTAAGTGCTTGTGGAAAAGTATTTTTGGGGGTCTGAAATAGACTAACCTACGTGACATTTTTCCTTAAGGGAGTAAATTCGTTCGGTAATGGCACTTGAGCAGACTTCAGGAGTGAAGTTTTTACGAAACTCGGGGGTCCACTGTAGTTCAATATTTTGCTAATTTCAACTCTACAGCTTATTTATCTATCACAGTTCATCTAATATGACATAATAAACAATATAAATAACATATAAACCTGATATATACTCTAGAATGAATAAAATATGTCATGTGACAAGTGGAGGCGGCCATAACTGCTCCCACATTGTTGTGGTAATCACTGTTATCTAGTGATGGCCTTTCGAAGCCGTCTGATATTGTAATTATTATTATAGTACATTAAATTATGCATTTATTATTATACGTATTACAGTGGACCCCCGCCTAACGAACACCCTGGAAATCGTACAATTATTTTTTTTTTTTTATTAACACATCGGCCGATTCCCACCAAGGCAGGGTGGCCCGAAAAAGAAAAACCCTCATCATTATTCACTCCATCACTGTCTTGCCAGAGGGGTGCTTTACACTACAGTTATAAAACTGCAACATTAACACCCCTCCTTCAGAGTGCAGACACTGTACTTCCCATCTCCAGGACTCAAGTCCGGCCTGCCGGTTTCCCTGAATCCCTTCATAAATGTTACTTTGCTCACACTCCAACAGCACATCAAGTATTAAAAACCATTTGTCTCCATTCACTCATATCAAATACGCTCACACATGCTTGCTGGAAGTCCAAGCCCCTCGCACACAAAACCTCCTTTACCCCCTCCCTCCAGCCTTTCCTCGGCCGACCCCTACCCCGCCTTCCCTCCACTACAGATTTATACACTCTCAAAGTCATTCTGTCTCGTTCCATTCTCTCTACATGTCCGAACCACCTCAACAACCCCTCCTCAGCCTCTGGATAATAGTTTTGGTAATCCGCATCTTATGTTCACTATTTCCCTTATTTACATCAAGGTTCTGACATGTCTCAGCTCAGCTTTTGACTTAAAGGTCTTAGGGTAAAAAAAGGATGGACATTTTTTTCAGATTCAAAGATACTTTCTACATCAGGTTTAGTCTGTGCTGCATCTTTGAAAACTTATTGGTCATATTCACCTCACATTTTTTCTTCCTTTACCCCCAATTTTCTCCCCCTACTAAATTCATCCACCAACCTCTGCAACTTCTCTTCAGAATCTCCCAAAAGCACAGTGTCATCAGCAAAAGCAACTGTGACAACTCCCACTTTGTATTTGATTCTTTATCTTTTAACCCCACACCTCTTGCCAAGACCCTCGCATTCACTTCTCTTACAACCCCATCTATAAATATATTAAACAACCACAGTGACATCACACATCCTTGTCTAAGGCCCACTTTTACTGGGAAATAGTCCCCCTCCATCCTACGCACTCTAACCTGAGCCTCACTATCCTCATAAAAATTCTTCACTGCTTTCAGTAACCTACCTCCTATTCCATACACCTGCAACATCTGCCACATTGCCCCCCTATCCACCCTATCATATGCCTTTTCCAAATCCATAAATGCCACAAAAACCTCTTTACCCTTATCCAAATACTGTTCACCTATATATTTCACTGTAAACACTTGGTCTACACACCCCCTACCTTTCCTAAAGCCCCCTTGTTCATCTGCTTTTTTACTTTCTGTCTTACTCTTAATTCTTTCAATAATAACTCTACCATACACTTTACCAGGTACACTCAACATTATTGTGGCAAAGAAAAGATACATCTCTGCCACAGTTGTCTCCTTCCACTGGTGTAGACATGATTTTGGTGAAAGAATAGTGTTTGCCATTGTGTAATCGAAGTATCTGTTGCTTTCCCTGATAATAATGTCTATCAGGGGTTCGTCAAAGAATAACTGGAAACATTCCAGTTCAGTGGCATTGTTCCCAAGTGGACAAGATGGGTGTAATCCATTGTGACTTTCATCAAACTGATGGGGATTGGGAATAAAATTCACAGCTTCCTGCCAATCCCAGGTGCAGTCTGCTGGTGGGTACTGGATATTTACAGGTGGTTGTGGGGGTTGTGGAAGTGAGGTTGTAGTTGTGGGGGTTTGTGGTTGGGTGAGGGTTGTCTTTGTTGTAACTGAGCTGACTCAGCGGCGTGGGTGCCAGCATGGTCCACTGCTGGTGCCTCGCGCGCGGCACCACGACCACCACCACTAGCAGTTGCCTGCACATTTCTCATACCAATTGCAACGCTATCATCTTCATTTTCACTATCACTTCCTGTTGTACGCCCAAGGGATGTACTCCGAGATGTACTCTTAACCCTTGGAAGAGCATATGGCACACTTCCAGAGCGCATATACCGTCGTATATACTGACGCTTCACTGGTGAATATTCCCTTTCACTCGCACTACTGGAACTATTTCGAAGGGCTTGGAGTTCATAGTCACTATCACTATCATCACCATTGCTCACATCTGAGTCCGGGATATGAGTAAATAGGAGTTTCCGCCTTCGTTCTGGTACAACTGGCCATGAACAAGACGCCACAGCACCAGAGGTGGACGGCTGTGGGTCGTCTGGGTTTTCCTCACTTATACCGGTATTATGGTCACTAGTTTCGGTCACAACAGCCTCAAAACCTTGAAAGTCACCTTCATTGACACCCCCATCACTGTTAGAACTGTCACTGATGAATAAAAGTGTCCCAATTTGCCGAGGAGTAAGGTGTTTCTTGCTGCGTAGGCATGGTGGAAAGGTGTACTGAAATGGTGTTCCCACAATGCACCACTGGGTGCCCGATTTTTTTCCTACTGCGCACACTGACCGTGCAGACCCATTCTCTCATCCCTAGGCTACCAGCTGTTTCCTGCTTAATTTGAAGCCTCTAGAGTTTACGCGTACTAGTACGGCACCGACCCCGAAAGGGTTAAGAAGCATCTTTCCATCATACATTACCCAAGTTTCAATAAGATAGTCCAACAAACAACTGAGAAAAAAAAATATTTACCAAAAACTATTTATTATTATTACGTTTTATTATTTATTAGTATGTACGTACAGTGAACCCCCGAGTTTCAGCCATAATTCGTTCCAGAAGGCTGTTCAAGTGCCATTACCGAACAAATTTGTTCCCATAAGGAATAATGTAAAGTAGGTTTGTCCGTTTCAGACCCCCAAAATACACTTACAAAAGCACTTAAAATATTTTACAGTACTTACATAATTGTTTGAGTTTTGAGGTTGTCAAAACTCAGGGGTCCACTGTATTCTTATAATAATAATAATAATAATTATTATTATTAATTTAGGGAACTGGAGCACAGATCCAATTCCCTATATCAAGAGCAAGAGCCCCTCACCAGCGTCAAGGAACCTCCCTTGAGGCCTGCTCGCATCCTGAAATTTCGCTCATATCCAGAAGCAAAAAATCGACTGAGCGACTGCTCGTATCCTGAAAAACTCACATGGTGGGGCACTCGTAAGCAGAGGTTCCACTGTATGTCATTATGTGACGAGTGGAGGCGGCAATTACCGCTCCTGCATTGTTGTGGTATTTACTGCCATCTAGTGATTGTCTTTCCAAGCTCACTTGTTATTATATTACGTACTGTGGACCCTCACTTATCGGCCGTAATCTGTTCCAGAAGCTCGGCCTAAGACCGAAATAGCCTATAACCGAAATAATATTTTCCATAAGAATTAATGTAAATACAGTGGACCCCTGGTGTTCGTCCTGCTCCAAACTCGCCCTTTTATTTAACCCTTTCAGGGTCGAGACCCCGATTCTTAACTCTCTCTCAGGTTCGAAACATTTTCGGGAAAAAAAATTATTTTTTCTTATGAAATGATAGAGAATCTTTTTCCGATCATAGCGCCACCAAAATTATTTAATTTGATGGAAAACTAACGGAATTATGCTCTTGCGAAGTTAGTGGTATCAATGCAAAATCGGCGATTTTTGCCGACTTTGAGCCCTATTTTCGGCAAATTCCAATGTTTCAGTCTACTAAAATTATAGCTATTTCGCTAGAACTCCATTTCTTCTATCAACTGAGTACAAGAAACCGCCAATTTACTGATTTCAACTACCCAATAAGGTGGTCAGAAATTGGCAATTTGTCCAATTTCACACAAATTTCAAAAGATTACAATTTCAAAATAGGGTCCAGAATAAACGAGACAGACATTCCTGGCACTCGAATAACATTTTATCTGTCCATTAGTCACGTCTCCAGGCCCCTCTTACATTACTTTTGCTTTCCATTTTGAATTTTTATTCTCACAATAAATTGAATATTTATTGTTATGTATACTACTGCATCATTGTAAAAATGGTATAAATGACATCAGCACAATTGTGCAAGAATATTAGAGTCACCAGTTGATGTGTATTGTACGTGTGGCGTGATTTGTTTACTCTTGAACATCGCCAAAAATTGAATATTTTCGCTACTTTGCACTCAATTTCTAGGTACAGTGGTACCTCGAGTTACGATATTTTTTCGTTCGAGAATGCTGTTCAAGTGCCATTACCAAACGAATTTATCCCCATAAGGAAAATGTAAAAGTAGTTTGTCGTTTCAACCCCCAAAAATAACTTACAAAAGCATTAAAAATTTAACTAGTACTTAAAGGATTTTGAGCTTTGAGTTGTCAAAACTCAGGTACCACTGTACTTCATTAAACAATCAAAATAATTATTATTTTAATTTAACAATGAGACCAGAAAACAAATATATATAAAACAAGAGCCCTACAGCTAAAACACGTTACCTAAAGTGCTCAGATCTAATTTCCTCATATCCAGAAGCAAATTTTAACTGAGCGACTGCTCGTACCAATACTCACACTAGGCCCACCTGTTTAGCAGAGTTCCAGGCTAGATTTAGCGACTAGTGGCGCAAACCCTCGCATGTGGTATTTACTGCCATCAGTGAGTGTTTCCAAGCTACTTTTATTATATTGTATTGGTGGCTCCTAAAGGACTATCTCTTTCATTATTCCGTAGGGAAAATAGCTTTAATGCAAATAATATTTTCCATTGAAGAAAAACAGGGACCCATGGTTTGTACCATGCTCCAAACTGCACTTTAATTTAACCACTTTCAGGTTTAAGAACCTATTCTTAACTCTCTCAGTTCGAAACATTTGGAAAAAATTAAATTTGCTAATGAAATGATAAAGAAATTTTTCCATCATAGCCACCAAAATTATGAAATTTGATTGGAAACTAACAAATTATCTCTTGCAATGTGGTATCAATGCAAAATGCGCTTATTTCATACAATTTCCTATTGAACTCCATTTATTAATAACTGAGAAAACCAACCCTAGAATAATAAATTTCACTACCCAATAGATGGTAGATTGGCAATTTGTATTTAAAAGATCAAAAGATTCAGATTTCAAAATAGGGTCCAGAATAACACAACATTCCATCAATAACATTTTAGTCCATATAGTCATCAGGCACCTCTTACATTACTTTGCTTTCCATTTTGAATATTATTCTCACAATAAATTGAGATTTATTGTTATGTATATACTGCATCATTGTAACATGGTAAATGACATGCACAATGTGGTGAGAATTTAGAGTCACCAGTTGATGTGTTTGTCGGTGGCGTGATTTTTACCTTGAAATCAGCCAAAGATTGAATATTTTCCATTTGCTCAATTTCTAGGTACTTGTACTGTAAAACCATCAAATTTAATATATCTGCATTCTATCCTAAATAGACTCTAACGTTATAATATAAATATCTAGAACAATAGAAATGCCAAAATCCTCTTTAAACCAAAATACGATGGATTTTTCTCATTATGCATTTGGCTGGCTTATTTTCACATACATCAATAACAAGCACCCAATACTCTGAGAACACTGGCCTACAGCCTTTCTGCTTGATTTGAGGCAGACTATTGTGATGTGCGGAAGTCGTCATGCCCTGGCGTTAGGTTCATACTGGATCACGTAAAAACCCTCAAGGGTTAAGTTATTTTTAAATGCTTTTAAGTGTATTTTGGGGTCTAAAAGGACTAGTCTCCTTTACATTATTCCTAATGGGGATAAATTCGTTTGTAATATATTGAAACAGCATTCGGAATGAAAAAATCCACTAAAACGGGGTCCACTGTACTATTAATCCGTTCAGACAAAAATATCAACAAAAAATATATTTTTTAAGATAACTATAGTTTACATGACCGAAAGAATGAGAACTAAATAAAATGACTAAAGAAATGATAAATGAAAATTTAAATCACTATTACATACTCTTTATGAAGGCAGGAGGAGATATTGTTTGGAGACAGAACAAAATACTCCTTCAAAATGATGGTAATATCAACTCTGTACAGCTTATTTTCTATCACAATTCATCTAATATGACATAATAAATAATATAAATAACATAGAAAACTCATATACACTCTAGAATGAATAAAATGTCATTACGTATGTGACTAGTTGTGGCGGCGGCAGGAGTTTGTTTGGAGAAAGGACAAGATAGTCCTTCAGTATGACACTAATATCAACACTACGGCTTATTTATCTATCACAATTCATCTAATATGACATAATAAACAATATTAATAACAAAGAAACATGACATATACTCTAGAATGAATAAAACATGTCATTAAGAATGTCACAGTGGTGTTGTCTTTGTTGTTGGGTGTATTAGGGCCACTGAAAGATAAGCCTTACATAGTGGTAGTGAAGGCTGCAGCAGAGGCAGCGGTGTTGTCAGTCGCCCTATATACCTCAAATAACAAGGGAGGAGTTAAGTTTCTGTGCACTGTCATCACATGTTTGTCATTTATATGCTGGCGTTATAGCCTTTATGCTCCTGCTTAAGTACATACCGTGGTTAGATGAGGTAAAGATACACTGTTGATGGTCGTATATTTCATAAGGAGAGAGTCAGAGTTGTCTCGCTTAGTCTATTAGAGATCCTTTATGTGCACATGCTGAGCCCTTACCTGCTACAAGCCAGCTGTATAAAGGAGTCACTACAATGTATTGATAGACCACCATATCGTAGAATCACTGAAGAAGCCACATTCTCCCCTCTCAGTCCTTTACCAAAGGGCTGGCACTCTCAGTTTTCTTTAGCCCCATGGTGGCTTATTTCACAGTCACAATCAATAAACAAGCACCCAAATGAACGGATGAATGGATGAACACGTAGAGTATTCCTTACTCAACAAGAGAGACGCAGACTGATTGTGATACGTGCGAGGAAGTGGCGTTGCTGGCGGGTTGACGTGTCCCATACGGCTGATCATCGCGAAATATACTGGTTCCGATCAGTCCGGAGAAGCCGAAAGAAGAAACTTTGTGAGGGCGTCTATCCACTGAGGATTGGCGCTGGAGTAGTCACCGGAATCGGCTGATGACCGGGAGTCCACTGTATTATTATTATAATTATTATTATAGTATTATTATACATATTATTATACAGTGGAACCCCGGATTTCGGCCGTAATCCGTTCCAGAAGGTCGGTCTAAATCCAAAAAGGCCGAAAATTGAGGTAATATTTTCCATAAGAATTAATGTAAATACGTACAGTGGACCCCCGAGTTTCGACCACCTCAAAACTCGAACAATTATGTAAAGTGCTTTTGTAAGTGTATTTTTGGGGGTCTGAAACGGACTAACCTACTTTACATTATTCTTTATGGGAACAAATTCGTTTGGTAATGGCACTTGAACAGCCTTCTGGAATGAATTATGGCTGAAACTCGGGGGTCCACTGTACAATTAATCTGTTCCACACACAAAAACATTAGCAAAAAAATACATTTTTTAAAGATTATTTATAGTTTTACATACACAAAACAATGAGAACTAAATAAAATGACTAATGAAATGGATAAATGAACATTTAACATCACTTTACCTTTATTAAAGACTCTTGTTGACGTATGGAAGACAGGGAGGAGGAGAGAGGATAGGACTGATTATTGTTTGGAAGGGGAATCCCTCTCCATAAAGACTTCAGCTATCAAGTCCCTATCCGGGGTTACTTCCCTTCTTTGTCTGGCACTAGGACCAGCTTGAGAGTCACTGCACCCCTGTCGCACAAAAAAAACTGTCCAGAGAGGTCTGTTTCTGGCATCTCTTTAAGAGTTGCCTGAAGTGGGACAAGGTTTTGTCACTAAACATGTTGCAGATATGGCTTGTTTCAGCTTGGTCAGGGTGATATTTCTCCACAAAACTTTGCACCTCCCTCCACTTTGCACAAATGTCTTTAATCGCTGAAGAAGGCACTTTCTTTCTTTTCTCTTCCTCCTCCTCTGAATTAATTTCCTCAGCTGTGGTCTGTTGCTGTTGCAGATGAGGGTCTTGCAGCTCTTCAGTGGTTAGCTCTTCCGTGTGGTCCTCCACCAACTTTTCCACATCCCACCACTCACCTCCAACCCCATGGACTTTCCCAAAGACACAATAGATTCCACAACAAGCAGAAGGTCGACAGGGTCAGGGTCAGCCTCAAACCCTTCAAAATCCTTGTCGAGGACACATTCTGGCTAACTCACCGAGACACACAGCCAGGATAGAATTTCGGCCAAAAAAGTGGTTAAAATCCGATTTGGCCGATATCTGCACCGGCTGATATCCGGAGTCCACATTATTTTTATTATACGTATTATTGTTATATTACAGTGGACCCCCAAGTAACGAACACCCAGGAATCGTACAATTATGTAAGTATTATATTGTAAGTGCTTTTGTAAGTGTATTTTTGGGGGTCTGAAATGGACTAACCTACTTGACATTATTTCTTAAGGGAGTAAATTCGTTCGGTAATGGCACTTGAGCAGGCTTCTGGAATGAATTTTGTTCATTACTCGGGGGTCCACTGTATTATTATTATTATTATTATAATAGGGTGGCGCTAAACCCGTAGGATTATACAGCGCCCGTGGGGGGAGGGGATGGAAGGTATTCAGGCTTAATTTAGGGAACTGGAGCACAGATACAATTCCCTAGATCAAGAGCCCCTCACCAGCGTCAAGGAAGCTCGGATCCTGAATTTTTGCTCGTATCCAGAAACAAAAAATCGACCGAGCGACTGCTCGTATCCTGAAAAACTCGTATGGTGTAGGCTAAGGTTCCACTTAGCATGTTTATATACTATGTATTACAACCTCAGGTTCAATGGCCTGTTAACCTGAGTGTAAAAGGGAGCTTGGAGCAAAGAAACACAGTAGAAAATGCTTTGAATTTGTATTTCCTTTACCAAGCAATTATGATTATATCAGACTTTTGTCTTTTCCTTCACCAAGTATTAGATAGGGGTTTGTACAAGTATTTACACTATGTACAGAGAGAGTAATAATAGTACAAGCCACGGTCGTCAAGGCAAAACTGCAGCCAATAGACAGAGACAACCGTCCACAACCAGCTCAATGCAGGAATTCCAATAACAAACTTGTAAGTGGTATCCACATCACCTTCTGCCATTGTCAAACTCGCATTATGATTGGCTGAAATGAGTCATTGATTTGATGATGAGGCCCCATCTCAAACCCTTAACGATGGTTCTCTGGTTGGAGGGGAGCCTATGTGGGTGTGTTTAACATACTCCGAATAAAGGTTACATACTCTTTGCATGCAACACCCCCACCCCAAGAGGGCTCAGGACTAGGCTTCCACCTCAAATGGGTAGAGTGCCGCCATGGCACATTATAATAATGGGACCGCCTTTCCCCTCAACCATCCCGCTCATTAGATAAAGCTAAACTTTTCTTGAGACATAAAGTCCGGCTTTAAACTTAAGAGTGAGACAGCAGACAGTAGGGCTAACGTAGGTCCAAGATGCCTGCGGTCGGTAGCAGGGCATCTCCCCACTAAAAAAAAAACCACAAGGGGGAAAAAAAAGGCTGGTTCCACCCAAAGTCCCTAACAACCTAACTAAGTGCAATGACTTCTGGACAACACATCTGCTAGCGTATTATTTTTGCCAGGGATGTGTTTTATACATAATTGGTAGGGTTGCAGCCGAATACTCCAATGCATGAGTCTTGTATTATGATTCTTCATGTGCTGGAGATACACCAGAGGGTTGTGGTCGCTGTAGATGGTGACCACCTGTGAGGACTGGCCCACGTAGACATCAAAATGCTCTAATGCCAGAAGTAGAGCCAGGGCCTCCTCTATTGTGGAGTAGGCCCTCTGGTGTGGTAAATATTTGGCTGAATGGTAGGCCACAGGCTGCAACCCATCATCCCCAGATTGCAGAAGCACTGCCCCCACCCCAGACTCACAAGCGTCAATCTGTAAAGAGAATGGTTTTGAAAAGTCTGGAGACAAAAGAATGGGTGCAGTACAAAGTAATCTCTTTGCTTTCGTAAAAGCATCTTGGCATTCTGGGGTCCAATTAAAGGGAACTTTGTAACTGGTATGTGAGGTTAGAGGTGCAACAATATCTGCAACAAAATTTCTGTACACGAATTTATTTCTGTAGGACAAAAGCCCATACCATCCCTAGAAAACAGTTATGAAGGATTCTGGAAGGGAGGCTTAGCTGATAATTTTGTAATGGCCAGAATTTTCAGGTTAGGGGCCTAACAAGTCTTAATAGCTGATTAAAGTCTCGAATGATGACCTTTTAAATTAACAGTTAAATGTAAACTCTGGAATTCAAGAGAGCTTTCCTTAAACATATGTTGGTCCCATAGTGTCCTAAGAGCAACTATACAAAGGTTAGTAGCTCTTGCATGCAAGCCTTTAATGCTCTATATAATTTGAATGAAAATATCATTCGAGGATTAATGAAATGTCTAATTACGAAATAAGACATTTAAGCCCAAGTGTTATTATTATAGTACTTGTTTTAGTAACTTTAAGACTGAGGACATTGTGATTTTAAATGGTACCTGCTACCAGCACAGTGTGTAAGTCTCATAATTTGAAGAAATATCTAGATGATAATGAAATGTACATTTATTAAGTATAATGTATTGAGTGATTATTATTGTATAGATTAGTATTCTTGGGTTAAGACTAATGAGGACACTTAGTGATTTTAATGTGCCTGCATACCAGACAAGTGTGTAAGTAGTATTTAGGTACAGGTACACATAAGTATAATTATCAGAGTACATATAAAATATGCAATAACTTTAAAACATTTGAAATTTTGGAAAGTTTCCAGACATAATAGAGAGATGTGCTCACGGAGAATGTAAACAAACTGGGTGGTGCGCGCTGTATTAGAAAGACCGCTCTCTGTATAGAGAGTTTTGGTCATAATTTCAAATTGCCGTATTAGTGGAATGCCGTAAGGAAAAATGCCGTAAAGTGGGGCCCTGCTGTATATCATAGTTGGTTTGAATTGAACATTGATTTTTTATATATCAACAGGAGTAGTTACAGTATTATATTTTAGCACATTATACATAATGAGATTGAGACAATTTTAGTTTTGAAATAATTTATAATATAGTGTTTGTGTTGTTAGTTTTGGGAGGTGAGGTGAGTTTTAAGTAGTGCCTTGAATTGGTGTGCAGGCAGGGACCCTTTTGTATTTTCAGGCAATTAATTCCAGATCTTCGGGCCCTTTATATGCATAGGGAGAGATGGACATGAGGGATATCAAAGAGTATTGTTATGTAAGCGCATTCTATTGTAGTTCTCAAGAAGGAGTTTGAGGGGAGGGTTTATATTGGAGAATAATGTTCTGTGTATGTTGTAGGCACAATAATATAAGTGGATATTTTGTATGTTAACCGTTTGACTGTTTCTCTCGTATATATATGTTTTACGAACCAGCGTTTTTGACGTATTAATATGCCAAAATTCTAGCAGCTTCAAATCAAGCGGGAGAAAGCTGGTAGGCCCACATGTGAGAGAATGGGTCCGTGCAGTCAGTGTGCGCAGTATAAAAATTCCTGCAGCATGCAGTGCATAATGAGGGAAAAAAACTACTGTTTTTTGAGGTGTATTTTCGTATATTACCTATTGTTGTACATATTCTCGTTTTCTTGGTCTCATTTGATAGAATGGAAGACATATTACAGAAATAGAGATGATTTTGATTTGTTTCACTATGAAAAGGACCTTGAAATTGAGCTCAAAGTAGCGGATTATTATTGTGTTATTATTATCGTTATTACTATGGCATCTTCAAGACTAATAACACACTCTTAGTGATTTTAATGTGTTCCTGCACACCAGCACAGGCGCAAGTTGTGGAGTTTAAAGCAGTTTAAGTTCAGTGACAAAGTGTAGCATTAAGAGTGTAGCACTTAAGCGATAGAAAAAGGATGAAATGAAATAAACTCCTGACAGCATAAGCTGCTCTGCCTATCTTCTGCAAGGTATGTAAATGGTGTACGTACACCTGTTCATTTGTACATTATGGTTTTCTTATGAAAGAAGTGATCTAATGCAGTTAGCATTACAAACTCCGTTTTCTCTTATACTAACACGTCTGAAGGAGGAAAGAATGGGAAGATGTTTTCATAGCTGTAGCGAGAATGCCCGCCACCACATACGTAATGATATACATATTTTATTCATTCTAGAGTGTATATCAGGTTTTTATGTTATTTATATTGTTTATTATGTCATATTAGATGAATTGTGATAGATAAATAAGCCATAGAGTTGATAATAGCGTCATATTTAAGTACTGTTTTCTCATGCCTCCTGACAGCAGGAACGGATTAATTGGATTTATATTATTTCTTATGGGAAATATTGCTTCGACTTTAGGCTGAAACTTGGGGTTCCACTGTATAAGCATTGAGCATGGAAATGTCCACAAGGTGGAAAAAAAAGTTTCATGTACCACTTATAACTCTTGCAAACACAATCAGCAAACAAAATATGCATGTCACATTTGTCCACAGAGCGCATATTGAGGGTGTAATCCATCACAGCTGCAGGTTTTAGAATGGGTTCATTGGTCTCTCTATTCTGCCTGCCACTGTCTGTCATTTCGTTTCGGTGAATTAATGTCAACAATGTGACATCTCGTTTGTCTTGCCACCGAAATGTCATGACGTCATTGGTAGCAAACTCTGCACCTCACCTCTGCGAATACCTGCGTCAAACCTGGGCATATGCTTATGATTTGCATGCACTGTACCGCACACATCTGTCATGTTCACTCTCAAAAAATCACTGAGTATGTATATATATGCCCCTTACCAAGATATGGTTCCATCATTGTTCTAACCACATCACCAGACATACCCAATAACTTCCTGGTATCTTTCAATGTATTACTTCCAGTGTACACAATAATATCCAATACAAGACCACTGTAGCAATCACAAAGTACAAAGAACTTTATACCAAAGTGTTTCCTCTTGCTTGGTATATACTGCTTGAACAACAGTCTACAGTGGACCCCCGAGATTCGTAAAAACTTCACTCCTGAAGTCTGCTCAAGTGCCATTACCGAACGAATTTACTCCCTTAAGGAAAAATGTCACGTAGGTTAGTCTATTTCAGACCCCCAAAAATACTTTTCCACAAGCACTTACAATATTATACTTACATAAATGTACGATTTCCGGGGTTTACGAAACTCGGGGGTCCACTGTACCTTTGAACAGAATGAAAGACTTGTCAATAACAAGTTTCCTGAAGGGATACAAATACATGTTGAACTTTTGTTTCTGATACATAAACACATTCCTAATCTTATATAACCTGTCGTTTCTGTCAGGCCTTGTTTTGTCTGAGAAGTGTAGCATATGTTACAGTAGCAGAAATCATTTCACTGGTATTATATCATTGAAAGCTGGGGTGGAAATTAGGAGGTTTGTTGACCAGTATGGTGGGTATTGGATATTGATAGGTGGTTGTGGTTGTGTGGGTGGTTGAGGGTGGCCTTTGTTGTGGATGTGCTGAATCAGCGGCGTGGCTATCAGCCTGGGGTGCAGCTGGTGCCACATGGCACCACCACCACCTGCTGCAGTATGTATATTATCCGTCCCAATTGTAACAATACAGTGGACCCCCGAAAATCGCCCGTAATCCGTTCCAGGAGCTAGGCCTTAAACCGAACTGGCCGATTTCTGAACCATTATTTCCCATAAGAAATAATGTAAATACAATTAATCTGTTCCAGACACCCAAAAATAATAAAAAAAAAACATTTTGTGAAATTTAACTATAGTTTTACATACACAAAGCAATGACAATTACATATAAATGAACATTTAAATCATTATTACATATACCTGTATTGAAGACTTGTTGGCGTATGGAAGACGGAGGAGGGGAGAGGGAGGAGCAGAGGTTATTGTTTGGAAGGGGAATCCCCATCCATAATGACTTCAGGTATCAAGTATCTCTCTGGAGTTACTTCCCTTCTTTGTCTTTTAATGGCACTAGGACCAGCTTGAGTCACTGGACCCCTGTCCCACAAAAAACTGTCCAGAGAGGTCTATTTATGGTGCCTCTTTAAGATTTGCCTGAAGTGGGACAAGGTTTTGTCACTGAACATGTTGCAGATATGGCTTGTTTCAGCTTGGTCAGGGTGATATTTCTCAGCAAAAGCTTGCACCTTACTCCACATTGCACAAATCTCCTTAATCTCTGAAGAAGGCACCTCCTTCCCTCTCTCTTCCTCCTCCTCCTCTGAAGCAAGTTCCTCAGCTGTGGTCTGTTGCTGTTCCAGTTGAGGGTCTTGCAGCTCATCAGTGGTTAGCTCTTTCCTATGGTCCTCCACCAACTCTTCCACATCCTCACCACTCACCTCCAACCCCATGGACTTCCCCAAAGGCACAATAGATTCCACAACAGGCGTAGGGTCTTCAGGGTCAGCCTCAAACCCTTCAGAATCCTTCTTGAGTACACATTCTGGCCACAATTTTCTCCAAGAAGAGTTCAAAGTCCTTGAAGTCACTCTCTGCCAAGTCTTACCTATAAGGCTTATGCAGTTGTAGATATTGAAGTGATTCCTCCAGAAATCTCTTAGGGTCAATTCAGTGTCCAAGGTCACTGTGTTTCAAAGCACCTTTGAAACACTGCTTTTGTGTAGTTTTTTGAAGTTAGAAATGACCTGCTGGTCCATGGGCTTGATGAAAGGAGTGGTGTTAGGAGGCAAGAACTTCACTGTTATGAAACTGAAATCCCTAGACGATTGGTCTACCAAGTTTGGAGGATGAGCAGGAGCATTGTCCATTACCAGGAGGCACCTGAGTGGCAATTTATTTTCCTGGAGGTATTTTTTCACACTCGGGCCAAACACTTCATGGACCCAGTCAATGAAAATTTGCTTCGTGACCCATGCCTTATGATTAGCTTTCCACATCACACACAATTTACTCTAGACAACATTGTTTTTCTCTAACACTCTTGGATTTTCAGAGTGATACACCAGTAAAGGCTTCACTTTCAAATCCCCACTAGTGTTAGCACAGAACAAAAGAGTTAGCCTATCCTTCATAGGCTTGTGTCCTGGCAGTGCCTTTTCCTCCTGCATGATGTAGGTCCTCTTTGGCATTTTCTTCCAAAAGAGGCCTGTTTCGTCACAATTGAACACTTTTTGGGGGTGGAATTCTTCAGTCTCTATGTACCCCTTGAATTCCTGCACAAATTTTTCAGCTGCATGTTTGTCTGAACTTGGCATACACAACACTGTGTATGCCACTAAGCTTCTTAAATCTGTCAAACTAGCCTCTGCTGGCCTTAAATTCACTAACATCAGCACTAGTTCCAGGCATTTTCTCTACGAGATCCGCATGCAACTTCCTTGTCTTTTCACAAATGATTGTCTCTGCAGTACAATACAAATACAAATTTTTATTTCATTGCAAGTTTACATTGAGATTATGTAATTACAATAATGAGTTGCAGTGCAAAGAGAGCCACTATCATGCCATGGCATTATGGACAGACTAAATTTAATGGCTTACAGACTACTTAATACTAGAGAAATTGATCATAGTTTGTTTAAGTTGTACATCTGTTTTTATTTATAGCAGACAGTAAGTTTACTCAAATTACAATCTGGGGATATTACATTGGGACAAGTTGAAAGTATTTTGCAGGTTGTTTATATCAATAGTAAATATTTAAATTATATTATGGGAATATAACATTGTGCGTTGTTGAAAGTAGTTTACAGTATGAGAATGCTACAATTGGGTGTAAGGCAGTATTGTTTTGGGCAGGTATTTATACTATCGTGTAGTATTAAGTAATGTATGAACTTTGGGCATCTAATTTTGAAGTTTTGAGATTTAGGTAATTGGAAGATTTTTTGTTAAAGTTAAGTATTGAGTATTTAGTTTAGGGTGAGTAGGTTGTTTTTGAGAAGAGTCTTAAACTGATGTTCAGACCAGGTTACTTTAGTATTTACTGGTAATGAATTCCAAATTTTGGGGCCCTTTATGTGCATAGAGTTTTTACACAGTATGATATGGACACAGGGTACATCAAAAAGTGATCTGTGTCTTGTGTTATGGTCATGCATCCTGTTAAGGTTGGTGAGGAGAAGTTTGAGTGTAGTGTTCTATGTACGGTGGTACCTCGAGTTACGATGGTTCCCAAAATCGCCCTTTTATGTAAGTTTATTTTTTTAAATGCTTTTGTAAGTATATTTTTGGGGGTGTAAAAGGACTAGTCTATTTTACATTATTCCTTATGGGGATAAATTTGTTTGGTAATGGCACTTGAACAGCATTCTCGAACGAAAAAATATCGTAACTCGAGGTACCACTGTATGTAGTAGGCACAAGAATAAGTATGGATGTTCTTTATGGTGAGTAGTTTTAGACTTTTGAATATTGATGGAGTATGCTGTCTAGACTGGGAATTTGTTATTCTGACTGCAGCCTTTTGCTGGGGTGTTAGTGGTCTTAGGTGATTGAATGTTGTTGATCCCCAAGCACAAATTCCATAGGTGAGATAAGGGTAGATGAGTGAATGAACAGTGGAAGGAGAGCTGATTGTGGAACATAGTACCGTATCTTTGATAGTATGCCTACTGTCTTAGAGATTTTCTAGGAAATTTGTTGTATACAGTGGTCCCTCGGTTTTCGTGCATCTCCAAACTCGAACATTTATGTAAGTGTGTTTTCGTAAGTGCTGTTGCAAGTGTATTTTAGACTAACCTACGTGACATTATTTCTTAAGGAAGTAAATTCGTTCGGTAATGGCACTTGAGCAGCATTCTGGAACGAATTTTCGGCGAAAACCGAGGGTCCACTGTATGTGTCTGGAATTTGAGGCTACAGTGGACCCTCGGTTAACGAAAGGTCCCGTTAACGAAAGTTTCGGAAAATGTAAGCTTTTTTCGGAATCGGTTAGCGAAAAATTCCTCGGTTACCGAAAGGTATTAGACGTGTCCGCCTGCTCCGTGCAAGCGCAGGACACCAGTGAAGCGTTGTTTACCATTGAGAGAACATTACCTAGCGCGCTCTTTCAAAGATTCACAATATATTTGGTGTCTTTTTTGGTGGTTTAGTGATTGTCACTGTGAAATAAGTCACCATGGGTCCAAAGAAGCTTCTTAATGGCACCCCAGTGGTAGCATTCATGGAGGGAGTGTAGCATTCATGGAGTGAGTGTAGCATTCATGCAGGGAGTGTAGCATTCATGCAGAGTGTAGCATTCATGCAGAGAGTGTAGCATTCATGCAGGGAGTGTAGCATTCATGCAGGGAGTGTAGCATTCATGCAGGGAGTGTAGCATTCATCCAGGGAGTGTAGCATTCATGCAGGGAGTGTAGCATTCATGCAGGGAGTGTAGCATTCATGCAGGGAGTGTAGCATTCATGCAGTGAGTGTAGCATTCATGCAGGGAGTGTAGCATTCATGCAGGGAGTGTAGCAGGCATGCAGGGAGTGTAGCAGGCATGCAGGGAGTGTAGCAGGCATGCAGGGAGTGTAGCAGGCATGCAGGGAGTGTAGCAGGCATGCAGGGAGTGTAGCAGGCATGCAGGGAGTGTAGCAGGCATGCAGGGAGTGTAGCAGGCATGCAGGGAGTGTAGCATTCATGCATTAAAAGAAAAAGAAAGGAAGTAACCCCAGAGAGGGACTTGTTACCTGAAGTCCTTTTGGAGGGGGATTTCCCTTCCAACCATTAACACCCTGCCCCTGTCAGCAACTCTACCTTCCAGATGCTTGCAACTCTTTAATAAAGGTAAGTAAATGTTATTTTTTTTTTTTTTGAGTTTTTTTTTTTTGTGGAACGAATTAATTGTATTTACATTATTTCTTATGGGAAATAAGGTTTCAGATAACGAAAGTTTCAGATTAAGTAATAGCTCCTGGACCGGATTAATTTCGTTAACCGAGGGTCCACTGTACTGTCAAGGTGGATTCCTAGAAATTTTCCCTCTGTGAGTCTTGTGATGGGTGAACCGTTTAGAGTTATGTTAAGTGGAACATTTGTAGCTCTGTTTCCAAACTGAATGAAATAGGTTTTGTCAGTATTGAGAGTACGCTTATTAGTCATCATCCAGGTAGATATTTTCTGCAATTCAGCATTAACAGTGTTGGCCAGTATGACTGGGTTTGGGTGAGAGAAGAAGTATGTAGTGTCATCTGCAAATAATATGGGTTTGAGTAGTGTTGACAGAT
>WNWK01010591.1:5000-69388 GCA_009830355.1 Cherax destructor | reverse complement strand
AACAGAATAGAATGGGTCTAAAAACATAAGATAGACTAAATTTTTACTCGACAATACTAACAAAAAAAAAAAATTGTATTACGAAAACAGATTTCAGGACAAAAAGCTGCCACAAAACAGAATGATTAAATTAACGAAACCAGACGAACCCCCCCCTCCAGTCAACCCATACTGCCAACCAGACAACCCTTTTCCCCTCCAGTAACCCCCTTTACTGCCAACCAGACGCCTTCCTCCAGTAACCCCATCTGCCAACCAAAAAAACCTTCCTCCAGTCAACCCATACTGTTAACCAGACGAAACCTCTCCTCCAGTCAACAAATACTCCAAAACCAAACGAACCTTCCTCCAGTAACCCCAAAACCGCATGGGTTCACGAGAGGTCGTTCCTGCCTAACAAATTTACTGATTTTTTTAAAAAAAAACATTTGAGGCTTTAGACAGTAAAAAAGAATATGATATTTTTTTATTGGGGATTTCAGTAAGGCCTTCGATAGAGTACCTAACAAGAAACTCTTAAGAAAGGTGGCAGCTCATGGATAGGAGGTAAAGTTCTAAAAACGGATAGGGCCCCGGTTTACCAAATAGAAAGCGGGGGTTTTTCCCCTTAATTTTCAAAATGAATGGGGATTAGTCATATGGCGTTCCACAAGGATTTTTTTTAGGCCCTTGGGGTTTTCCCCTAATTTACAAAAAATCCCCGATGAAGGAATTGCAAGTGACATGAGTAAATTTGCTGATGATACAAAAATAGGCCGTATGTTCCCCTTCTGAGGGGGAAAAACCAGTGAACTCCAGGAGGATTTGGACAAATTAATGTTTGGGGTCAAAAAAGTGGCAGAAAAAGTTAAAAGGGGGACAAGTGTAAGGTACTAGCCAAAATTAATAAAAAAATCCCCTCGAATTTATAAACGGGGTTGAAGTAGAGCTTGATCATAGGGGAATGAAAAAAAGTTTTGGGAGCTGGTAAGCAGGAATCTAAAGCTGACAACGGGGGCCCTAATTGTGCGCAATAAGGAAAGATTACTAGGATTTATTTCAAGAAGTAAAAACAACAGAAGCCCCAAAAATTATACGTCTATACATCACTAGTGAGACCTCTTTTGGGGTTTTTGAAAAACCCTTTTTTGGCCCCCTTCAAAGGGTGGATATAGATTCATTGGAGAACATACAAAGAAGAATGACTAAAATGATTTACAGTATAAGAAATCTCCCTAAGAAGATAGACTTAGAGCAAATTTCCACTTCTGGAGAGACGTAGAATGAGGGGGATATCATCGGGGGTAAGGAGGCTTTTTGAGGGTGGTGAGTATTGATATGCTATGCACCGCGATTACAAACAGGTTTTTTTTAGACGTGTCATCCCTTTTTCCCTTTTTGTCTATGCCCGTGTCTAGTTTCATTTTTTCCCCCCCTTGTATACTTACTAGCTGGGGTTGAATTCAAATAACCACTTATGTGACCAATCCTGCAGTTTGAACAGATCAATTTTCACCCCCCCCTTTTTTCATCTATTTGTATTTCTCCACGTTAAATGTACACCGTCACGAACAGAGATGCATCTGATTGGGCCCCCTTTGTTATGTCCTTATAAACCGAAACAGAACTGTGTGCGTGTGTGTCTTTTTTCATTTTATTTTTTGCTTATGTGTGTCTCTTTTTTATATGTGTGCGTGTGAGTCTTTTCTTTTGGGTATCTGTGCTCCCGAGCGTGTGCGTTTAAAACTGATTTTGCGTCTCTCTCTGCTCATTTTAAAATTATCCTTTTTTGAGACGGCCTTTTGAAAACCTTTTCGGAAAATCAAAGACTAAATATAGTAAATAAAAAGGTTTCTAGCCTCTGAGAGCAGGGAAAAGCCCAGTCCCCTGTTGATTGTTATCCCCAAAAACTGTGCATTGTTCAGTTCTATTAAGGTGTTCAAACTTACCGGACTCACTCCCTTGAAAAAAACTTTGGGTTAAGATGTAACATCCCCCTGAAAAGCAGGGGTGCCACTAGTACGTTAAGAGACAACAAAATAAGTGTTAGGGCCCAAGACTGTTCAACTGCCTCCCAGCATACATAAGTGGGGTGTTCTGGTGATATCTGTGCGTGTCCACAGATATTACTCAATGATTTGTACTCATCTTTTTGTACTCAGCCAAGTTATACTCAATGGGTAGATTTTGCGGTGAGTATTATTTTCTGATCAAAGCCATATCATAATAGTTGAAAGTGTGTTTTGTGTTTACCTCTACCGCTCCCTATCTAGTTCATTCTAATTTTACAACCCTGAGACTGCAAAAAGCATTTCCGTCCATCTCTCTGGATCATTTAAGTCTTTAGCATCTCTGATCCCTTAGCCCTGTGCCTCGCATTTTGAACAGCCTGTTTTTAACTCCTGTCAAAATTTCTGTGTATCTTGCAGGTCATAATGTTTTCCCACAAGTCTCTCTTTACTTGAGTCGTCAGAATGAATTCCTTTATTTTCTCCTCTAAACTCAATCTTCTCATCTTCGGACAAATCGTGATGTAAAACTCTCCCTTGGTGAGGGATCCATGCTGAGGCTGTATTCTCCATGCTGAGGCTGTATTATCAATGCTGAGGCTGTATTATCCATGCTGAGGCTGTATTCTCCATGCTGAGGCTGTATTCTCCATGCTGAGGCTGTATTATCCATGCTGAGGCTGTATTATCCATGCTGAGGCTGTATTATCCATGCTGAGGCTGTATTATCCATGCTGAGGCTGTATTATCCATGCTGAGGCTGTATTATCCATGCTGAGGCTGTATTCTCCATGCTGAGGCTGTATTATCCATGCTGAGGCTGTATTCTCCATACTGAGGCTGTATTATCCATGCTGAGGCTGTATTATCCATGCTGAGGCTGTATTCTCCATGCTGAGGCTGTATTATCCATGCTGAGGCTGTATTATCCATGCTGAGGCTGTATTCTCTATGCTGAGGCTGTATTATCCATGCTAAGGCTGTATTCTCCATGCTGAGGCTGTATTATCCATGCTGAGGCTGTATTCTCCATGCTGAGGCTGTATTATCCATGCTGAGGCTGTATTCTCCATGCTGACGCTGTATTATCCATGCTGAGGCTGTATTCTCCATGCTGACGCTGTATTATCCATGCTGAGGCTGTATTCTCCATGCTGACGCTGTATTCTCCATGCTGACGCTGTATTCTCCATGCTGACGCTGTATTCTCCATGCTGACGGTGTATTCTCCATGCTGAGGCTGTATTCTCCATGCTGACGCTGTATTCTCCATGCTGACGCTGTATTCTCCATGCTGACGCTGTATTATCCATGCTGAGGCTGTATTCTCCATGGTAACTTTTACTAATGTTGTATACAGAGTCCTAAAAGTTTTTCATTAAGTTAAATGAAGGAAGTTAAGAGTACAGAAACATCTGAGATTAGTAACATGTGCAGTATGTCCTAAAGATATGTTGGATGTGATGCTCACTTCAAGGTCTTTGGCATTGAGGGAAAGTTTTAATTTCCCTCATCTTAAGCCTCTTTCCTGCTGCCTGCCACCACAGTTTGCATTTCCATACACTTATCTTCTCTAAATTCCGGTAATCAATTGTCCAGATGTTCATGTCTCTATCCTCCTCCATCTTTCTTCTCATTCGCCTTTTCATCAACGACCAATAATATATAACATTAAATTCCCTTCTACAGGTCATTTACTTGTGTTGAGAATAGTAATGATCCTTGCGTTGTTCTTTGTGTAATTGACACTTTCTCTTCCTGAAACATCTATCCTTACCATTAACTTCAGTCTTCTAAATAAAATAATTAGTGAATCAGTCTTTGGTGAGGGTAGTGTCAAATGTTTTCCTTCAGTCCATGAAATGCATTTATCCTATCCATGTATTTCTCAAACCATACCACGGGTGGGGCTTGAACCCGCGGTCAGGGAGTGGCAAAACTCCATGTACCTAGTTGGATGAATCTTATTGTAGCCAGCTGGCCCAGCGTCGGTCTGGAGTTTTAAGAGTCTCTGACCGCGGGTTCAAGCCCCACCCCTGGTATGGTTTGCAATCGTGCCACTACGATTTCGCGAGCCTTGTTTTTTCTTCTTTTAACTCTGATTTTGTCACAAAAAAATCCATTAAATTAGTGAGGCAAGACCGTAGATTCAGGTTGTTGTATTAGAAAGTCTTCCCTTTTAAGGTTCTTAAGCAATCTGTTTCTGAAGATTTCGAATATTTTGGGCAGCATAAATTTGAAAGTTACTGCCCAGTAATTCAGTGCATCTTGTCTCTCTTTGCTCGTGTAGTTATTGAGCTGTGAGGTAGTTTCCCCATCTCTATTCAAATATTTTAAGTCTGTGAGGCCGGCTTATAGGATTTATCCTCCCCTTTCAGTACCCGTGGTCCTACGCTGTCACACCCCATGGCTAATCATGTTTCCAGGTCTTTCGTCATCAAAATGTGAATTCTTTTCTCTTTCCGTCGGGCAGCGGTCTCGTCAGCGTTCATTCTGCCACCTTCCCTGGCTCCTCTACTTCTCAGTCGTCTTCTGGGAATATACATCATGGAGATAAAAACTCGGAAGACTAATTGATCTGTATATTTTGATCCCCTTCTGAAATCCCATAAGGGGATCGAAATATACAGATCAATTAATCTTCTGAGTTTGTCTTCATAAGGGTTATTTTTGAGCATTGACAAGAGTTCATTACACTTGCCAATGCTCAACAAGAACTCAATGGTTCCCTTCGCATTATTATACTATTATTACGAGCTATTCTTCCCACTTTCCAATCACTATTATCCTCTGTGTTCTGTGGGTTTTTTTTTATTCTATTTTGTTCCAATGGCATCTCAGCTGCTCTGCTTAAAAGAAGAGCTGATTGATAAGAACCTGAATTCTGAATCTCCATCTCCTTGGTAGAGTCACCACTCAAATCAATGTCACTGGATTCCTTTTAGAAAATCTCTCCTTCTTGTATACTCTTTCCTCTTCTCTCCACATCCACTACTCTGGTCACTAAGTCATAGCGGTAGGCCGCATTTTATTTCACATGTCATATTCACTTACCGCGAAAAATGTTTGTTATACTCTTATATTTGTGGTGTTTAAATATATTGGGTCATGAATTTGACTCCCCTGCGGATCCCAGCTCACACAATCTGTTTCACTGTGATTGAAATCAGCTACAACTAGTACCTTTTGCTTTGGTCATGCGCTCTCTGCTGCCTTTTCTTGGAAGATTTATGTTGTGGTTCCGAGGTTCTGCCTGTGTCCCCTGTTGTTCAGTGGAGATTTGTAAATCACAGGAAATGTGATTATACGTCCCATGGTTGATATTTCTCTGGAGTCTCTGTATTAACCAATTTGTTGTTGCAGGGTTCGATTCTCGGCTATTGGAACCGTCTCTCCAATGGTCACTGCCAGATTTCCTCTTTCCTGCCTCCGAGTCCTGTTATTCCTAATCTTTAAATTGTGTGGATCCTTACTCTACCACCTTGCTGCCCTGTTCTTACTGTCAATTTCTCTCAGTATTTTGTAAGTTGTAATTATAATACCACTGGTCCTTCTGTCCGTTAAGGTCGTTAGGTTTAACTCCTCATATCTCATAAACCACTTCACTTTCACTCATTTCCATGCAAACATTTGCACTATTTCCATTTTCTTGACATGCAGGCTTTATCCCGCTAGCCTGTACTCTGAAGAATGAGAAATGTGTGCAACATTTGAATTTTTTTCCTTTAATGGACTGAAGAAGCCAGTGGCTAGCGAAACGTTTCCGCAAAATATTCCCAAATGTCTCAATCTTCAACTTCTCGGTTTTTCAAAACCATCATAACATCCTGTGCTCTGCTTCCAGTCGTCTTTGCTAATCCCCGAGTTTTATAAGTTTGTATTTTCAGGGATTAAAATCTATTAGCCACTTGTCAAGACTAATCCAGCAACATGTTCTGATTTTCCTGTTATCTTTCCTGGTCTGATTCTTTTAGTGTCATGTCAACTGCGAACACAGACCCCTCCGACTCGACATTTTGTCATATCATTTACATTCCTAATAAAGAGTACTAGTCTCATTACTGATCCATTAGGCAACCAACTCATCTCGCTCGCCCATTCTGCTACCTGGAAAATATCTAGTTTTCATCCTGCGAGGTATTCCTCGATCCACTGTTATTCTTTCCTTGCTATTCCTGCCTGCTCTTCTAGCTTTTGTCCCAGTCTCTTGTGACGAACTGTACCGAACGCCTCTCTCTGAAAATACTCAGTCCACCCATCAACCTCTTTTTGCCCAATTTGCGTTACCTAGACTTAGAACTGTATCAGATTAAGGGAAATAAAATTTACCATCTCTCAAACCATGTTGGTTATTGCTTATGGAAAAGTTTCTTTACAGGCCCTTCACTACTAGTGTCTTGAAAATATTCTTCATAACTTTACATATTTGGTATGTTAATGACACTAGTATGTAATTTAATGCTACCTGTCTGTCGCAATTCTTGAATATGGGGACAACACTGAGTTTTAAACAACTCCGGCTGTTGCCCTATTGAAGATCGAGGCTAGTATTGGATGGTTATTTGACTTCCTGTCTCGGAACCCACAGAGAGACGTCTGTTCCTATTGTCTTTAAGGTATCTAACTAGCTGATTAGTTTCTCTCCTCTCGTTGTGTGTTTTGTGTCCAGTACTCATTAGGGTAATGTGTCCTTGACTCTCTGGTAATGTTCATGTGTCTACTGTGAATAAATTTTTAAAAATCTTTCGTTCAGCTCTCAGACTTCTTGGTTATTTTTAGTAAGTGTTATTACCTAGTTCTTTTCTGTACTCTGTTTAGTGATATGGTTGTATTGTACATTAACTTTAACTTAGATTTGACTTTTGATACTTTGTCATTCTCAAGTTGTAGTTCAGTTTTTCTTCATAACCATGAGAATTCGTTTCTGGTTCTTCTACTGGCTTCCCTTTTCTCCGGCATTCTTTGCTGTTTATATTTCTCCCACGCTCTTGCACTTATAGATTTTGCCTCTCTCAGCCTCTGGGTGATCCATGGGCTCACTCTGGCCTTGCCTGTGCTTCGTTTTGCTTCTAAGTATGAATCTTCTTCCTCCAGGTATTTTCCATCTACATGCTCCATCTCGCTTATTGTTTTTTATCTATCTTCTTTTTCATGGCTCTTCATTTAAGAACTGCTTCATGCCATTGTCTCATCTTTTGAAGTTAGGTTTGTGACCACTTTCACTCTCGGAGCTTCTCTCCACTTTCATTTCCACAACGTATTCGAACTTCAGTACTGCACAGTCACTAGCAACAAGGAGACTCTCAAATTCTATGTTCTCTACATCAAAGTCTTTTAGGGTGAATACAAAGTGCAGCCTCACTGGTTCATCCCTCATCTGGAGTTGTGTCCCTGACATATTGGCATACGAAGATTTCCATTGCCACCTCGGTCAGTTTATGTTGAGGATGGTATATACCTACAAATTAAGACGCAAATGCAACAGTTGGGTATCGTTATTGTTGAAACGTATAGCCTACACAGTAGGCTTCTTCAGTCAAATACAGAGGCAGTATTAATGAATAACTGTCAAAAAATAAACAGAGCAATGGACGGGGACTCTAACCATTGTCCTAATGGGTAGCAAGTCCGGGACTGTACCACTAAAGAACGAGGCTTCCAATAGGAAGGATTCACAACCAACACTAATGTTGACGTATCTGCATCATTGAAAGGGTATGGACATAGATGTATCATGAAAGTTTCTTGGGTTGTGGGAAGGGGTCAGTTACGTCACCGCCGGTGACCTATGAAGCTGACCTCTCATGAGTAATGTATGTGAAAACTTTCTATTGTAAACCTCGTAGCTTATTGGTACAAAGCTGGACCTGCTACCTGTCAGGACCACAGTTCAGGTTCCCGGTTATTCTAGCTTATTTGTGTATGCGTGCGTGTGTACGCGAGTGTGTGTACGTGCGTGTACTCACCTAGTTGTGGTTGCAGGGGTCGATTCATAGCTCCTGGCCCCGCCTCTTCACTGGCCGCTACTGGGTCACGCTCCCTGATCCATGAGCTTTATCATACCTCTCCTTAGGTATGTACGTGTGTGTGTATATATATGTATATGTGTATGTTTATGTGTGTATATTTATGTGTGTATATGTATGTGTGTGTATATGTATATGTGTGAATATGTATGTGTGTGTATATATATATATATATATATATATATATATGTCGCGCCGAATAGGTAAAACTGGTCAATTAGCAAGAACTCATTTAAAATTAAGACCTTTCTAAAATTTTCTCTTATGCGTTTAAAGATATATATTTTTTCATTTATGTTAATATAAAAACTCATATATATATATATATATATATATATATATATATATATATATATATATATATATATATATATATTTTAAAAGAGGAGAGCGAGATGAGCTACCTATGTTTCATACCTCATAACTTTCCCCTTGCTGCCATAATACCATCAGTTTTCACACCTTCTTGATGTAGGTGTTATATGCTCGCTTACTGTCCTGGAGCCTCACCATCTACCTTCATCAACTTCCTCCACTGCCTCACTCTCTCCCACTGTGTCTACGTTTGTTCTTGTGTCTGTCCTTTTTAGTGTCTTCACGTAATTTATGGTTTGTCTCCCTCCTCTCTCTCTCCTTCTATCTTCCTCTCGTATATCTTTCTCCTATCTCTCTCTCTCTCTTAACACTCTCTTCTCTCTCTTTCTCTCCTATCTCTTTCTCTCCTATCTCTTTCCCTCTCTTATCTCCACAGTCTTCCCTTCCATCTAATTCATATCTGCATTCTCTCCCCTTCAATTACTTCCCATTTTCTTTGTTAAGTTTCGTTTCTACCAGTATCACTTAAAGCTTTTCTTTAATTTTATCATTTGTTTCTCGTTGCATCTTCTTGCCAACGAAAACAACTGGTCAAATTTTTAGTAAAATAAAAAAATTCGAAACAAAATTAATGCAAGTTTGCAATATTTAGGAATCCGTCATATGGTTCTTTCGGGAGATTGCCCGAATTCTTATTTTCATTCATTTCCATCGGCTGACTAACATTCGAGGCTGGTGTTTCGTAGTTATGTGAAGGTGCCATCTGCACCTGCACGTCTGGACGTGCAGGTGCCATCTGGTCAATGTTATATTGACTATTTCGAGTTTTGGTTTTCACGTCGTTACTTGAAGACACTTGTGATCGGATTCAATTTGTCCTCACTTGTGTATCTACTTGGTAGAAGTTCGAGATTCCTATTAGAGAGAGTAATTGCTAATCTGCCATTTTTATTTTTGTGTGTGTAAGGAAATATTTCATGTAAAAAAAATAAGCTTGTTTTGACTCAATCTTTCGTTACTGATTTGTCTTCTGAAAAGTATGATATATTTTGCATAGAGAATGTTTAGTGGCAATTTTTTTTTTAGGAATCATGGATTTGTTATATTCAGTCCTTTAATTCCAGAATGCATCTTCTGGTGGGTGTAGGTGGTTAGTGGTACGCGTGAGTGGTGGATGGTTGGTGGTACGTGTCTATGATTAGTGTGGTGAGTTAGTGATGAACGTGTATGGTGAGTTAGTGGTGAACGTATGTGGCGAGTTAGTGGTGAATGTGTATGGTGAGTTAGTGGTGAACGTATGTGACGAGTTAGTGGTGAACGTATATGGCGAGTTAGTGGTGAACGTATGTGGCTAGTTAGTGGTGAACGTATGTGGCTAGTTAGTGGTGAACGTATGTGGTGAGTTAGTGGTGAACGTATGTGGTGAGTTAGTGGTGAACGTGTGTGGTGAGTTAGTGGTGAACGTATGTGGCGAGTTAGTGGTGAACGTGTGTGGTGAGTTAGTGGTGAACGTATGTGGTGAGTTAGTGGTGAACGTATGTGAGTGGTTGGTAGTGGTACACATCACTGTATCTTTGCATCCTCTTCACCAATAAGTTCCATTACAAAATGTTTTCGTGCCCTTTCGGTTGCAAGAATAGGTTTGACTGTAAGTATTTTGTGCCTTGTGGACCTTTTATTTCTCTGAACATTTGCCACCTCTATCCCCCAGCCTCACCCCCTGTCTGCTCAATGGTATTTCGAATCTCTCATCTGCTGTCCACGTTTAATTATTTGTCAACGTTTCAGTTCCCTGAAAGCCATGGATAATTATTTCCGTCTCCCATTACTTTTCTCTCGCGAGTTCATTGTCTTCTATTATCACTTCCACTGCTTCTCCCCTTATCTTCACATCCCAGTTGCCTGAAACCACTGACATCCTGATTATAACTCGTCTCTCCCTCGCTGTTAATTAGGTATTTGGTTTCCTATTTCCTCGCTCTATCAGCTGGCGGCAATGCCGCTAATCCCTTTTCTAGTTACTGCTGTTGTGACCATTAGGTTAGGTTAGGTAAGTTTGTCAGGAAACAGGACAAATGTTTCGTGACGAAGGTCTTAGTCATATGATGAACCGCCGCTGGAGCTTTTGGTCATCTGACCGAGGCCTTCAGCTGGCTTAACGGTCCACTCCTTTATTTTATTTTTATGACCCTTGTTGGTTCAACGCTTCGTCACTTGGTGATAAAAATATCAGTAATTCGAGTGTGTATAATTGTGTACTCGTCTATAGTAAGCTGGTCGCCAGTAGGCCTACACTCTCCCTGCTTCAAGAGCCTTGTCTTACCTATTCGTAAAGCTATGTATGTATCCTGCCTCTACCACTTCACTCTCCAGATTGCTCCACTTTCTGACAACTTTAAGGCTGAGAAAAGACTTTCTAATATCTCTATGACTCATCTGATGTTTTAACTTCCAGTTATACCTTCTTGTTCCTATGTCCCATCTCTGAAACATTCCTTCCTTGTTAACCCTCTTAATTCCTCTCATTATTTTATACGTCGTTATCATATTCCTAATATCATATTCCTCCTGGGTCATCAGGCTGAGTTCCATTAGCCTCTCCCCATAGAACGTACCTCTTAGCTCCGGGACAGGTCTTGTTACAAACCTCTGCACTTTCTCCAATTGAGGTGTGGGTTCCATACTGGTGCTGCGTACTCCAATATGGGCCTGTCGTACACCGGCATACAGTGTCTTGAATTACACTTATTAGGCGTCTTAGATTCGACAGATGCGCATTTACTGCAGCAGTTGGTTGATATGCTCTCAGTAATAATCACACCGAGGTTCTCCTTGAGTAAGATTTGCAGCTTTTGCCCCATGAGCATGTACTCCGTGTGCGTCTTCTTTGCTTTTCCCCAAACTTCATAAGTTTGCACTTGATTGGGTTAAACTTCAGTACCTACTTATCAGACCAGACCTACAGCTTGTCAAGATCCATGTGCAGCATTTCCTGGCCCACTTCTGCTTGTATTCTACTCATTAGTTTCACGTCATCCTCGATGACGTACTAATCCCTATGAACCCTACTCGTCACATACACCTGTTCCAACACCTCTTCGCTCGTTGTTTTCCCTTGTCAGGTCTGTCTTCAACCATTGTAGAGTTTCCCGGTTATTCCCGGCAGGTCCTTCAGACCTTGGAACTACTCGCGCGTGCTGTAAATGTGTTTGGGTGGAGGCGTAGGGATTAGTTTGGGATGGGGGGTGTACTCGCCTGTATGTGTTCGCAGAGGTCGAATCACAGCTCATGACCCCAACTCTTCGCTAGTCGCTACTAGGTCCAAACACTTTTTGCTCCAAGAGCCTTATCGTACCTATTAAAGTTATGGATATATCTTGCCTCTCAAGATTGTTCCATTTCCTGAAAACTTTTAAGACTGAAGAAATACTTCCTAACATCCCTATGCCTCATCTGAGTTTTCAGCTTCCAGTTGAGCCATCTTGTTCCTGTGTCCCATCTCAAACATTCTGCCCCTGTTCACCTTGTCGTGTGTATGTGTGTGTGTGTGTGTGTGTGTGTGTGTGTGTGTGTGTGTGTGTGTGTGTGTGTCTGTGTAATATCGTTGGTCTGTGTGAGTGATAGTTGATAAGAGGGAGGGAGGGAAAGACATAAAATGCATAGGAAACCTGTTTGACCCAAATCCTAAATATGGTTTACCATACATATGTTTCCACATTGTAATGCAAAAATATTTATATTTCCTCCTTCAGGCTGCTCAACTGAGATTGGAGAGTTGAGGGAATTGAAGAGTTGAGGGAATTGAAGAGTTGAGGGAGGCCGCTGCTTGCGAGATTAAATGCCCTCGTCTTGGTTATAACTTAACGTAATTCACGCAAGAAACCATAACACACGGAGATTCCAACCTTCGCCTCTCTCTACACTGAATGACTTACACTGCTGTAGACCTTTATGTCAGTATAATTATAATAATAATGTCCGCCTGACTAATCTTACATATATGAAACTACAGACAATTTAATTGTCTACGACTCCCTTTCCTCGTTACCTGCTATAAATAGCTTGAGGTCTGAATGTGTAATGCTTATGTACGAGTCTTCACAGGGATATTAACAAATTACATTAACTGAAGGGTTAAGGTTAAACTTTTGTGGATTCCCTCACACGTAGGCTTCCGGGAGCTAAGTTTAACTTAACTGGCAATAAATAAAACAATGTGGAATATAATTTTAGTTTCCCAGAGAAATTTCAAATCCATCGTTAGAAATGAACAGGCAAATGAGTCTGAATTTAAATGTATGTGAATTAAAATATATGTTGAGAAAATTACAAGATGTGCAACAAGACGCTGCCAGGGGTGGAATAAGACTAAGCAGCCAGCATCCATCCAGTGACTACTAATTTTAATTTTTAAAGGGATGACAAGAGTTAGCCAGCGGAAGATCTCGGGCAGATGACCAAAAGCTCCAGTTGTGGGCCATCATATGACCCGCCTCAGGATACACATGCATGTTTCCTGACGAAATTTCCTAAGAATGCACTCGTGCAGAGTACTAGTGCTGGTGAGGTGTTCTTGATCTTAGAATTTAGATTTAAAGAACACTTAGAATCGAACCTTATTGCCTTTCCTTTCCGATGCACTATATGACCCCTCCGAGTTTAACGCTTCCCCCTAAATACAGTAATAAAAAGTATCACTAGCATTTTGGGTTTTATACATGTTAAAAACAAGAAATATAAAGTGTGTTTAAAGAGAAGGATGAACACTTGATTCCCATTATACTATTTTGTAATATAATGTTTGTTTTCTTTTTATTGTTTTTTGGTTTTGTTGCTGTTTTGTTTATTGTTGAAGTATTTAAAACAGATTCACCCAACATCACAAGTATAAACTAGACTGTTAAATCAGGCAAACACGCACTCGCGCGAGCGCACCAACCCCCTCACACACACAAAACAAACGCACTTTTACAAGTCTGGTCTAAAAAGTGGGTAATAAGCAAGTGCAAAGCTATCAAGATTGGAAATAGGTAAAAAAGATCGTAGACGGAGTATAGTTTGGGGGGTCAAAGATGTCTAGATAAATTAACTAACATACAGATTGCCTTGTTTTTCGTTTTTGCCGATCCTTGTGACCAGTTTCTCTTCAGTGACATATATTTTGTCTCTTTCCAGGTTAGTCTGTAAAGAGTTATATCAACAAAAATATGGAGAGGACTATGATGCTTGAAACAGATTCCGGACAGCGGTAAGTGCATCACCTGCCAGAGGTCATCCTTATTGCCAAATTCAGGTACTTTACATAACTTGAAAGTGCTTGTAGGAAACACTATGGCGTTTTTGTTTATTATTTGAACCAGTAATGTTAAAAGACGTATACATTAAAGGGCTTGGCAGTAAAAGTACAGCTGCGAACAATGATTCTGCTGAGAGTAAAGGCCTGTTACAGTGCACCGTACGATCAAAAAGCACTTCCCAGCCAAAACCAGCAGATCATTGAGAGACATAAAATAACCCGGACTTATTAGAAACTTAAGATGTTTCAGTCCAACATGGGCCATTTGTGTGGGTTATTCGTGAATCTTTACTACCACTATATTGTACCTTTACATTCTTCTGTGTAAAACTTACAATCAGAGGCATGTAATCTGTGACTTTGTAACACACAAAGGAAACGAACAAAGCTGTAAATTTCTTGGAGGAAAGTGTGTTCATGCGCGATGAACTTGTGATAAACGAGACAATAAGCTCATTGTTTCGAGGTAGTCTTATATTGTTATAAAGTCTGTGTGAATAGATACATAGGTTCGAGTCTACCAAAATCAGTCTCTATCTCATAAAAAAATCATTTAGGTCTTCGACTCTCAATCTGGTTAGCTGCTTGCTAAAAACAGAGTCATATTGGGACTTGAGTAGCTCACTCATTCCCTTGTTGTCATCTGTGTAGGACCCATCTCGTGTACATTGAAATGTGCAAAAACGATGAATCTGTTAATTGCAAACGAAAAGTTTGGATGAGCAAAATATAAAACATTGAGACTGGTCTCGAATTGGTTGGGGAAATGAACTCCAGTAATGTCAAGAACTCTAGGACTAGTTATATTGAATTCAGAAAATCGTGAAAAGAGGCATCGTGTCAAAGATCCTAACCACTGGGACGGGGTTTATTTTTTAGAAGTCAAGAAAGGTAATTAAATCCATGATATATTTTGGAAATGCAATAAAATGGTTTTAACCATCCGATTTATTGATCTCTTACCATTAAATTTTTACCTTATATCCAACTACCATTCTACCTCATAGTCTTAATTCTACCTCATAGTCTTAATTCTACCTCATAGTCTTAATTCTACCTCATAGTCTTAATTCTACCTCATAGTCTTAATTCTACCTCATAGTCTTAATTTGTATTTGATAACTACAAAATCCCCTTATTATTCAAGCTTTATTGCACAATTTTTATTTTATAATTATTATTGCCCCATTTTTTTATACTTCATTGCTCAATCTTGTTTTATACCTTTATTTTTATTAACCTATCATTGCCAAAGATCCAAGCTTCCATACACAGCTGCAACATCATTGCCCTATCCTTACCAATTATACTTTCTAATAACCTGTGCTAAAAAATCCAATTTTACTTATTTTAATATCTACTGTATACCATTCTTTGCCCCTGTTTATTTTTTATTATACTTTTTTATAAACCTGTATTATACCTTTATTTCTATTGCTTCTATTCTCTAGTGCAATTACTAGTAACAGTCTGGTGCTACAACTATCTTATTATCTATTAATATCATAGGTAATATCTAGTTCACCTAATTACATTCTAGCTTATTGAATAACCAACACCAAACTCATTGATACTTCACAATTTTGTAATTTAAACTTAGTAGTTTATCTATATTTGTAATTTTTACTGTACTTTATTTCATTCTAGCCTAATACATAACCATTACCAAACTCATTGGTGCTACATTGTTATAAGTAATTTTATCTTATTAGTTTATATCTAATTACCTTCTAGCTTATTAAATAACCAACACCAAACTCATTGGTGCTACTCAATTTGTAACTTAAACTTAATAGATTAACTAAATTTGTAATTTTTACTGTACTTTATTTCATTCTAGCTTAATACATAACCAATACCAAACTCATTGGTGCTACATTGTTATTAATAATTTAATCTTATTAGTTTATATCTAAATTTTTCTTTAATTTTACTGTACTATATTTCATTCTAGCTTAATACATAACCAATACCAAACTCATTGGTGCTACATTGTTTTTGATAATTGTATCTCATTAGTTTATATCTAATTTTTTATTTCATACTAGCTTAATACATACTCAATACCAAGACCACTATGTTTATTTGTTACTATACTCTATTTGACCAATGTGCATTAGTTATATACTTACCAAAACATCCCCTTACAACAGATATCAGTACTATAACTCACCACACTATACATGATATAACAAAATCACTATTTAACCTAAATGATGAATGATCACGTCGACCCTGATCTAAACCTATTTAATCGAACACCTATTCAAAATTTACTGGAAAATAACTGCCTCTACTACACAGCATCACAAGCCCACACTGTCCTAAACACTACTAAAAGTATAACAGTTCTTAACTACAATGTCCGATCCTTAAGCAAACACTATGATGACCTCCTTGCCCTCCTTGGTTCCCTAAAACTACCTTCACATGTATTGTCCTTACTGAAACCTGGCTTAAGCAGGAGTCAATAGATATCTACTCGCTGCCAGGATACACAGCAATACACAACTGCAGACCACATCAAGCGGGGGGAGGTATTGCAATCTATTACTCTAATGAAATATCCTGCTGTGACACCAATTGCTATAATGATGAATATGGAGAATATATTTTTGCTAAATTTACTGCACAAAACCTTAAGACTCCCATAACCATCGGGGCCATTTACCGGATGCCTCATACAAACATCCCAAGTTTTAGCAATCAACTAAAAACGCAAATAACAAACAACCAATTGAACAAACACCACCTTATCTTAGCTGGAGACTTCAACATCAACCTTGGCCTACCAGATGACCAGCCAGTAACCGATTTCATCAACAATATGAACAACACACTTCTCATACCAACAATAACCAAACCAACTAGACTTACTGATACGAGTGCAACCATAATCGACCATATATGGACCAATATCCTAGCCCCCCTTAAATCGGGGATAATAACAGACAGCACCACAGACCACTACCCCACCTTCCTCTTAACAAACATTAGTAAACCGCCCTAGAATACACCAAAGTTTCATTCCGACTCCATGACCAAGCTTCAATAAATAACTTCACAACAGAGCTAGACACAGTTGACTGGGCTATAGAATTCCCAAATGCCAAGGGTATCGATGAGTGGACAGACACCTTTCTTAATAAATTACATAGACTATACAACAAACATTGTCCTATAAAAATGAAACAGATTACGAATAAACGGTTAGGCTGCCCATGGCTAACTAACAACTTACTAAAATCCATTAACAAGAAACATCAATATGAGAAGCAATATAGACGGGGATTCATACATAAGGAGTTTGTTAAACACTATTCATCAGTTCTCACCAAACTAATAAAAAAAGCCAAACAATTGTACTACTCCAGCAGATTCACTGAAACAAGAGGAGATATAAAAAAGACCTGGAAAACACTCTCACAGATTATGGGCACCCACAAACTGAAAAAATAGGGATATTGTCCTAACTAAACCAAACGAAACACCACTACAGCCTATTGATACAGTAAACAAGATAAATGACTTCTTCTCAACTATAGGATCAAATCTTGCCAGTAAAATTCCAGATACCAATGCCCGAGCAAGTGATTACCTAGATGGGAATTTCCCATCCTCCTTATACTGGAACTCCCTGCCTGAAAACTCTAGAACTGCAGACACAACCTCCATTTTCAAAAGCACCATTAAAAAACATCTTATCTCACTTACGCACCCAACCGGTAGTTAACCATACGAAAACTACTTTATCTTGCACATATCCACAGCAAAATACACTTATTGATATCTGTGATTCTCCTTAATTTGCACATTACTAACCACAGCAAAATACACTTATTGATATCTGTGATTCCCCTTAATTTGCACAGTTCTAACAACTATTGCTCCATAATACTTAAGCTAGTCATAAGTTTGCCTAAGATACTCCAATATAGAATCTATATTATGCCAATATATCACCTTTACCATTAATATATAAACTAATTGCTAACTTTTTTATACTAATTGTTAAATTCTCAATGTTTAAATTCCAGTACCTAAATTTTGTAAACCTAACCTTACAATCTGTATATCCATTGTATAGCTATTGAGTAAGACCTATCATAAGACTGCCTGAAAAGCCTAGGCATACCTAGGCATATTATTGGCCATCTTGTAATATCAACTTTAATGTATAACTATAAGTACCCCCCACCTTGTATTACATGAAATAAAGGATTTAAATTTGAATTTGAATTTGAATTTGAGAATACGAGTTAATACCGATAGTTGAGTTTCACCTTAACGATCAGTTTTCTGACAAAGATGCATATTTTTCATTAATGTTAATGTACAACTATTTAATTTTGCACCAAAAGAATCTTAGAAAATTTACCTAACCTTATTATAACAAGCGCAATTAAATTTAGCCTAATCCAACTAAATATATTTTAGATACGTTTACAGTAATTTAATAATAAACAAACACAATGAAATATATTTGTTTCGTTAGGTTCAGAATGATTTTTGCGAAATTATTGCATACACAAATTTTCGCTTGTCTTATATGGCAAGAAGAGCGTTGCTATTTAAGCCAAAATTGCAAGTTTTGCCTATTCGGCACGACATACATACATACATACATACATACATACATACATACATACATACATACATACATACATACATACATACATACATACATACATACATACATATATATATATATATTATATTTCTAAAAATATCTCAGTTTAACTGCAAACAACATATTTAAAAAATATATTAAATCAAACTCAAAGCCAAAGAGTCATTATACAGAGAACAATAATACTCATTCGAATAAATTCCTCTGTTTATTTCTCATAATTTTGTAGCTGTATAAACATGATCCTTTTATACACAGGAATTATATCATTATTTGTGACTATGTTGACAGTGGCTCTAGACTCGTCTAATTAGTTTTCCTTAAATGTAAGTAATTATTATAAATTCGATTTGAGAGTCTGTCGTATAATGTCTTGTTTGATATGTCTAGACGGTCAGACAAGCCCAAAAATTATGCAGAGTTTTAATTTTACCCCCAATCTGACTTAACCTAATTTGGCCTTTGCTTAACGTATTATCTAAGTTCCGTTTAAACTTAGTTATATTTAACATTAATGAAATATATTAATTTCGTTAAGTTCAGTCTGATTTTCACTGAGTTATTACAGTAATAAACTTACGTTCGGTTCTTTTGACTAAGATATCATACATCTTGTCCTCCCAGCAGCAGTATCGAGTCCTGCTGAATGCGATCTTTCTCTGTATATACCCGCATGTTTCTGCGTACTGCTTGATAGGTCAGAACATACACGAGGAGATTGAAATAGCTTGAATCCATGCTTGAGGCTCACTGACGTGCCCGGGCTGGGGAACAAACATGGCTTGTGAACCAGACTGCCCAGTCTGTGGCATTTGTGTGGCCGAGTGGATAAGAGCGCTGCCTGGAAATCTTGTCCGTCCCCAGTAGCAGTATCGAGTCCTGCTGACTGCGATCTTTGTGTATGTACACACACACATACACATGATACGAGAACACCCAGGCATCTCACACAGGATATTCTTGAGACTGAAATATTTTTGACAGGTGTTCAACAGGTCTTAGTGGCACCTCAGATTATAGAGGTTTTAAACCTCATTAACCAACCAAACACGTGGGAAGGCAAAACTAATTGAAAAAAAAAAGATTTGACGAGGCCTCGCGAATACGGTGTTTGGCTCTACACTGTGCATCCGTTAATGCAAAAGATAATTAGTAACAACTTTCAGTGAATCCTATTATATCTAAGTATCTTGGTGAGTTTCATCTCACCATTAGAAGTCGCTGGCCGCAGTACGTACAGAAACGTCCGAAAAATTACATCCATTCTCTGAAGACGCAGCATCCGATCAAACCTGCATCCCACTTAGTGAAGAGTTCCCATCATTACGTCTCAGTGCCAGCTCTCACCTCTGACAGTTCACGTGATCTCACAGAGGAGATTATCTCTTTTACGTGATTATCGGAATCCTTTAATAGCCTGCAAGGCGGGATCCATTAGGTTCGTGACAGTTTTGGGGTTTGTAAAACTTAGCGTGAACATGCATTGATCCTATTATCAGAAATTCACTAATTCATCTCTTGGGGTTGTTTGATCCCATACTTTTCAGAATACTAGGTGTTACGCCCTTTGGTGCTGTATGACCTTTGTGGGTTTAGCGCTTAATTTTGATTGCAATCAAACCATACCAAGGGTGGGGGTCGAACCCGCAGTCAGTCTCTCTCTCTGACCGCGGGTTCGAACCCCACCCGTGGTATGGTTTGTTTGCAATCGTGTCATTACGATTTCGTGAGTCATCTTGATTGCAATACTAATAATACGCCCTTTTTGCGTGGTTCTCTGGTTTCCAAGTCATCAGAATTAGGTGACAGTAAAGTTTTTTAACTCTTAGAGCGTCTGGTTTTCAAGTCTTCCGAAAAAAATCAGCTCACATGAATTTTTTTTTCCTTTTTTGCCAGGTTATCTGAAGAATGTTGCAAGAAGAAACATCCCCATTGCATAGTGAGAATACACACAGCTCCTCTTGTAACTCTGAATAATAATTATACGTTTAATCTTTTCTAGTTTTTAACTGTGTTATTCAAAGACACTATTAGCCTGGAGTCAGTTGTTCCAGGATTATCAGTATTTAACTCCCCCACCACGACTATTCCTGAAGTACCATATTTACCGGCATGTAAGACGCGCTTTTCTCTTACAGAAATCCTGGAAAATCACCCTGCGTCTCATATTCTCAAGGTCAAGGTCACGGGTAGGCTTTGGGTTTTCTGGTGGTCTGGTGGCTAAAGCTCTCGCTTCACACGGCGAGGGCCTGGGTTCGATTCCCAGCCAGGGCAGAAACATTGAGCGTGTTTCTTTATACCTGTTGTCTATGTTCCCCATCAGTAAAATGGGTACCTGGGTGTTAGTCGACTGGTGTGAGTCGCATCCTGGGACACTGACCTAATCTGCCTGAAATGCTCAGTATAACAAGGGACTTTCTATATAGTAGTATGTCACTGATGTCAGCTAGGCCTGTATACCTTGTACATGTACTTGTAATAAATAAAGATATTATTATTATTAAGATATTATTAGCAATTTACTGACTTTACGTACAGATCCTTGGAAACATCGTCTTATATGTCTCGTGTGATCGTGCTCTTTATATGTCGGAAAATACGGTATACCTGGAGTATACCTGGAGAGGGTTTCGGGGGTCAACGCCCCCGCTGCACGGTCTGTGACCAGGCCTCATGGTGGATCAGGGCCTGATCAACCAGGCTGTTACTGTTGGCTGCACGCAACCCGACGTACGAACCACAGCCTGGCTGGTCAGGTATTGACTTTAGGTGCCTGTCCAGCGCTTTTTTGAAGACAGCCAAGGGTCTATTGGTAATCACCTTTAAGTATGCTGGAAGGCAGTTGAACAGTCTTGGGCCCCTGACACTTATTGTGTTGTCTCTTATCATGCTAGTGGCACCCCTGCTTTTCATTGTGGGGATGTTGCATCGCCTGCCGAGTCTTTTGCTTTCACAGGGAGTGATTTTCGTGTGCAAGTTTGGTACTAATCCCTCTAGGATTTTCCAAGTGTATACAATCATGTATCTCTCCCGCCTGCGTTCTAGGGAGTAGAGGTTTCCTAAACATATATTTGTAGTTACCTCTTTATGCAAACTCAGAAATTTTATATTTCCAAAGTTTGAACTAGTTAGTATAGCTGTATCTTTAGCAAGTGAAAAGATAATGACTAAGTTGGTTTTGGAAGTTAGCACAGGCCGGGGAATGAAGAGATCCCGCTCCCAGTCTGATTTACACGGTACACTGGATCTCTGTTCTAAAGCAAAACTTCCTAAAACTGATAATGTTGTGGTGATAATGTTGTGGTAGTGTAGTGGTGATAATGTTTCCTGCTCAGTTTCAAAACGGTTTATCAAGCTAGCACCTTAAAAACTAATTGGTCGAGAGATATTTCGCATCCATGGAGCCGCCTCTGTCCCATCTGATGTGGCTAGCACGCTTCTCCTTGGGAAGAACTGCCTTTATAGTGCTGGAGAGGGTTTCGGGGGTCAACGCCCCCGCGGCTCGTCCTGAGACCAGGCCTCATGGTGGATCAGGGTCTGATCCACCAGACTCACGCAAACTGACGTACGAACCACAGCCCGGTTGATCATGTACTGTAGGTGCCTGTCCAGTGCAGCCTTGAAGACAGCCAGGGGTCTATTGGTAATCCGCCTTACGTATGCTGGGAGGTAGTTGAACAGTCTTGGTCCACCGGACAGTTATTGTGTTCTCTCAATGTACTCGTGGCGCCCCTGCTTTTCATCGTGGGAATGTTGCATCTCCTGCCGAGTCTTTTGCTTTCATAGGGAGTGATTTTCGTGTGCAGGTTTGGTACCAATCCCTCCAGGACCTTCCAAGTGTATAATATCATGTATCTCGTCTGCATTCCAGGGAATACAGATCAAGGACCTTCAACCGTTCGCAGTACTTTAGGTGCCTTATCGTACTTATGTGTGCTGTGAAAATTCTTTGTACACTCTCCAGGTCAGCAATGTCGCCAGCCTTGAAAGGGGCCGTTAGTGTACAGCAGTATTCCAGCCTAGAGAGAACAAACGATTTGAATTGAATCATCATGGGCTTGGCGTCCCTAGTTTTGAAGGTTCTCATTATCCATCCTATCATTTTCCTAGCAGATGCGGTAGATACATTGTTGTGATCTTTGAAGGCGAGATCCTCTTGACATTATCAGTCCCAGGTCCTTCACATTACTTTTTCGCTCTTTTGTATGGTTAGAATTTGTCGTATTCCCTGATCCATTTTTAATTTCCTCAAGTTTTCCAAATATGAGTAGTTGAAATTTCTCCTCATTGAACTTCATATTGTCTTGAGTGGCCCATTTGAAGATTTGGTTGATGTCCGCTTGGAGTCTTGCAGTGTCTTCAATGGAGGTCACTGCCATGGCAATCCGGATATCATCCGCAAAGGAAGACACGGAGCTATGGCTTACCTCTCTGTCATAATGAGAATGAGGAATAGAATGGGAGTGAGTACTGTGCCTTGTGGAACAGAGCTTTTCACCGTAGCTGCCTGGGACTTTACTCTGTTTACTATTACTCTTTGTGGTCTATTTGTCAGGAAGTTATAGATCCATCTACCAACTTTTCCTGTTATTCCTTTATCACGCATTTTGTGCGCTATTACACCATGGTCACATTTGTCGAAAACTTTTGCAAAGACTGTGTATATTACATCTGTATTTTGTTTATCCTCTACAGCATCCAGGACCTTGTCATAGTGGTCCAGTAGCTGGGACGGGCAGGAGCGACCTGCTCTAAACCCGTGTTGCCCTGGGTTGTGTAATTGATGGGTATCTAGGTGGTTGGGGATCTTGCTTCTTAGAACCCTCTCAAAGATTTTTATGATATGGGATGTTAGTGCTATGGGTCTGTAGTTCTTTGCAATTGCTTTACTACCACCTTTGTAGAGTGGGGCTATGTCTTTTGATTAAGGTGGTCCAGGAGCTACAACCACCAGGAGGGTGAATCCTTCACTGTGTTCTCTTTTTAGCGAGTGTGGGATGACTCCTGTGTCCATGCTCCCTCTCCATAGAATGCTGAAGGCACGCGACAGTGGCTTCTTGTAATTCTTGATGAACACAGAGTTCCATGAGTCTGGGCCTGGGGCAGAGTTCAAGGGCATGCCATTTATTGTCTTTTCAAAGTCTTGTGGAGTTAGGATAATATCTGAGATTTTTGAGATGACCAAATTTTGGGTTTCGTTCATAAAGAATTCATTTGGATTGTTGACCCTTAGTCTGGGCAGCGGGTCGCTGAACACTGAGCCGTATTGGGACTTTAATATCTCACTCATTTCTTGGCGGTCATTTGTGTATGTCCCATCCTGCCTAAGCAGGGGCCCAATACTGGATGTTGTTTTTCCTTAGATTTGGCATAAGAGAAGGAGTATTTTTTTTCCAATTTCCTTTATGGGTTTTAGTTCTTCTTGTGATTCTTGTCTCCTGTAAGATTCCTTCAGCTTAAGTTCGATGTTTGCAATGTCATTAACCAGTGCCTCCCTTTGTATTTCAGATATATTGGCTCCTCTCAGAAGCTCTGTGACTCTTCGCCTTCGTCTGTATAGGGAGCGTCTCTCTCTTTTCAGTTTACATCGTCTATTTCTCTTTCTTAATGGAATGTGTCTTGAGCAGATCTCAAGAACCACAGAGTTCATTTTTTTCTAGGCAAATGGTCGGATCTGTGTTTTTTATATCTTCCCAGCTTGTTTCATTTAGGACATGGTTGATAATATTGTATGTTTTTGTTATTGAAATTGAATTTTGTGAAGAGGCCTTCATAACTGATCACAGCTTGCTGGTCAGGAGCCCTGTGCATACATGTCTGTACCTCTATTATGTTGTGATCTGAGTGTATTGTCTTTGATTCGATTATATTACGTATCAGATCGTCGTTGTTAGTGAAGATGATGTCCAGCGTATTTTCTAGTCTTGTAGGCTCTAATATTTGCTGGTTTAAGGTGAATTTGGTGCAGAGATGTAATAGTTCGTGTGTGTGTGTGAATTTTCTGAGCTGCCTCCTGGGGTGATCTCTGCTGAAACATTGTTTGCTAAACTCCTCCATTTTAGGTTGGGAAATCAAGGGGAAATCAGAATGCACTAACGCAGCTGAGTTTAAGGGCGTCGAATCATAGCTCATAGCCTTACTGACTTGTTGTGTGATTGTCTGCTCGAACATTAGTGTGTGACTGCAGTATCAGCTCTCTTCTTTTGGTGTCCCGCATTCATTATTAAATTTTTGTATATAATGTTTTAAATTTAGAGATTTTTGCACTTAATTATTCCCTAAAAATATCATTCTAGATGTCTTTCGGCAAAAAGAGAGACTATTTGTGCAAGTGTTTTACAGGAAAGTGTGCCTGGGCCATTGTAAAGAAATTTCTACTTAAATGCCTTTCGTTATCTAATTCTATAATTATATTCCTATACAGACGACTGTACTCGGACATTTACTTATCCAAGAGAGGAAATGCCCAGGGTCGGTCAGGCACATGATTCACCAGCTAATAGCTTCATCAGCCTGGGGAAAACAATAGTAAGTTATATTTTCTTCTAGGAAAACTCTAATGATGATTGTCTCTAGGTAACACGATGGTAATACTGGAGCAGTGGTAATAATGAATGGGAGCTTATTGGAACCAGGGGATGAGGTAGATATCGTAGAGAAGAAATTTTTATCCCAAACTGTCTTATGAATAACCTAGTAGTAAATCTTGCAAGCAATGCAGCTAAGAAGCTAATAGCAGTACAGACAGACTGCAGTACAGACTGCAAGACTCTGTGAGAGTAACAAGTGTGCTCACACACTGTGCATGCTCCATTTTCTTGAATTGTCTCCCCTTCGTCTAAATTTTGTTTACGACTTTTGAACAGATAAGAAAACAGAGCAGCACGACATATCTCTCGCCTGAACCTTGTCTGAATGGATATGTAATTTCAACAGAGCCTTCAACATCGCAGAGATGAGAGTGGTGTCACTGTTGTGTACAATGCCAATGTTGGTAAATTAGACACATATGCAACACTTGGGTATCTTTATTGAGGAAACGTTTCGCCACACAGTGGCTTCATCAGTCCATACACAGGAGAAAGGTGAAGAACAGGAGGAGTATGAGGTGGTCAGTCCCTCAATCTTGAGTCGATGTTGTCAGTCCATCAATCTTGAAAAGAATACAGCATATGTGCCAAGAGGAAGCTTATATACTGTAGGCAGGAGAGGTGCAGCAGTCGTAGGTGGTGTCACATTTGACCAATGTGGAAGTAGGTCGTGCCCAAGGGTTAGGCAAGCGAAGAAATCCCTGTATTAAGATATCAAGATGTTGCTGTGTCAGACAGGATGTAGATGAATGGTTCAGAGAACCGACGGTTCTCTGAACCATTCATCTACATAATGCCAATGTTGTCAAGGTACGTACCACACTTTGCAGCACTTCTTGAAAAGTGAGAGAACAGGTTCTTTACAACAAAACGGACAGCAGACAGAAGGTTTACTCTGGCTGTATCTGTTTCAAGAATATCACGGCATCCAAGATCCTTCATCTCTAGAATGACTCGAGTCAGGAACATGTTCAAACAGCATAACGACTCACGAAATCGTAATGACACGATTGCAAACAAACCATACCAGTGACTTACGCGAAGGTCTGGAGTTTTGAGACTCTCTGACCGCGGGTTCGAACCCCACCCGTGGTATGGTTTGGTTAGCATAACGACATCGATGAAGTAAAGTCAACAGACCAATCGCTGCTCCACAGATTACTCCAACTTAATGCTGTTACGTATTTGTATGTTTCATGAGAATACAAATGCTGTCGATTGAGCTAAGTAACAGGTCTCAGCTTATAAATAAAGAAAGGAACTCTTAAGCTGACCCTGTAAAAATCCTTGTGTTAAAAAAGCGAAAAACAGAGAGAGAGAGAGAGAGAGAGAGACAGACAGACAGACAGACAGAGACAGAAGCAGAGAGACAGACACACAGACCGCGACACAGACAGCGAGCGCAATGAAAACAATTTGTGTTCAGTACCAACATTATAAGTGTTCCATAGTGACTACAATGTCACAGTAACAACCTGGGTGTTCCACAGTAACAACCTGGGTGTTCCACAGTAACAACCTGGGTGTTCCACAGTAACAACCTGGGTGTTCCACAGTAACAACCTGGGTGTTCCACAGTAACAACCTGGGTGTTCCACAGTAACAACCTGGGTGTTCCACAGTAACAACCTGGGTGTTCCACAGTAACAACCTGGGTGTTCCACAGTAACAACCTGGGTGTTCCACAGTAACAACCTGGGTGTTCCACAGTAACAACCTGGGTGTTCCACAGTAACAACCTGGGTGTTCCACAGTAACAACCTGGGTGTTCCACAGTAACAACCTGGGTGTTCCACAGTAACAACCTGGGTGTTCCACAGTAACAACCTGGGTGTTCCACAGTAACAACCTGGGTGTTCCACAGTAACAACCTGGGTGTTCCACAGTAACAACCTGGGTGTTCCACAGTAACAACCTGGGTGTTCCACAGTAACAACCTGGGTGTTCCACAGTAACAACCTGGGTGTTCCACAGTAACAACCTCGGTGTTCCACAGTAACAACCTCGGTGTTCCACAGTAACAACCTCGGTGTTCCACAGTAACAACCTCGGTGTTCCACAGTAACAACCTCGGTGTTCCACAGTAACAACCTCGGTGTTCCACAGTAACAACCTCGGTGTTCCACAGTAACAACCTCGGTGTTCCACAGTAACAACCTCGGTGTTCACAGTAAAACCTCGGTGTTCCACAGTAACAACCTCGGTGTTCCACAGTAACAACCTCGGTGTTCCACAGTAACAACCTCGGTGTTCCACAGTAACAACCTCGGTGTTCCACAGTAACAACCTCGGTGTTCCACAGTAACAACCTCGGTGTTCCACAGTAACAACCTCGGTGTTCCACAGTAACAACCTCGGTGTTCCACAGTAACATGTAGCATGAGTTTCTAGTGACATTATGGCATCATAGCGACATCTATGTTCCATAGTTAGAATATCAATGTTCTACAGTGACAGCAATGCAAGTGTTGCACAGTGACAGCAGTGTCAGTATTCAGTGTTGCAGTGACAAGTGTTTCGTAGTGACATCAGTGATTCCACTGCGACGTCTGTGTTTGACCATACGCTCGACGCCATGTGCAGAATAAAAAAAAAAAGTGTGAATCAATTCACTTGAAAAATAGTTTACCCATTAAACGAGCCGCTATGTCCCTTTACGTTGGTGAGTTTGGGTTTGTTTTATCCACAGTTTACATGGGAGTGTCAGCTTTTTAGCTTTATCAATTATATCTTTCCTGTGGGGTGAAGAGAGTGATATGTAACAGATCATGGGGGATAGCGTGCTTATCTAACTTACTGCAACTCAGCGACGTATTTGAATATCTTAGGATATTCTTACTTTTCAGGGGATTTGAGAGTAAATGTATAAAATTAGCGAATATCAGGATAAAGTTCATTTGTAGGCATGTTAATACTGAGGAGTGTTAGACCTTACGTCAGTCTTATGCCATGTAGGCTGTCACATTAGTAGTTTGATGTAACAGTAAAGTGTGTGTGTACTCGCCTGATCGTGTTTGCAGGGGTCGGGTCATAGCTCCTGTCCAACTATTGTGTGTATGTGTGTGTTTGTATGTGTGTGTGTGTTTGTGTTTTTTTTTGTGTGTGTGTGTGGACAAAATATAGCAACGTGTAGTGAAATCTGGATGAATCTCGTTCTAATCTGTAGGAACTTGAGTTTCCTCTGTGATGCATTTTATGTGCTTTCTGTATGCATTCACTGTGTAATTTCTTTTTCTGCTACTACTACTGTATGCTCTCTGCTGCTTCTACTACTGCTTCTACTACTGCTTCTACTACTATGTTTCACTTCTACTCTGTACTCTACTGCTATCTCTACTACTTTACTGCTAATCTGCTCTCTTTCTCTATACTGCTGCTTCTCCTAACTGCTCTACTGTGACTTCTACTGTCTTTACTACTACCTAGCTGCTATCTTCTGCTCTATGCTCTACTACTCTCTGCTGTCTTACTACTGCTTTACTGCTGATGCTTTACTCTGATCTTTCTACTGCTGCTTCTACTACTGTCTCTACTGCTGCTTCTACTACTGCTTACTGCTTCTACTGCTAGCTTCTACTACTGCTACTTCTACTGCTGATACTACTACTACTGCTGCTTCTACTGCTGATTCTACTCTTACTGCTATACTTACTACTGATACTTCTACTGCTGATACTTCTACTACTGCTGATACTTCTACTGCTGATACTTCTACTACTGCTGCTTCTACTACTGATACTTCTACTACTGCTGCTTCTACTGCTAGCTTCTACTCTGTCTACTCTGATCTTTACTCTGCGCTCTACTGCTGATCTTTCTACTGCTGCTTCTACTCTGTGCTTCTACTGCTGCTATGCTCTACTGCTGATACTTCTACTACTGCTGATACTTCTACTGCTGATACTTCTACTACTGCTGCTTCTACTGCTGATACTTCTACTACTGCTGCTTCTACTGCTGATACTTCTACTACTGCTGCTTCTACTGCTGATACTTCTACTACTGCTGCTTCTACTGCTGATACTTCTACTACTGCTGCTTCTACTGCTGATACTTCTACTACTGCTGATACTTCTACTACTGATACTTCTACTATCTGCTGCTTCTACTGCTGATCTTCACTACTGCTGCTTCTACTGCTGATCTTCTACTCTGTCTTACTACTCTGATACTTCTACTACTGCTGCTTCTACTACTGCTGATACTTCTACTACTGCTGCTTCTACTGCTGATACTTCTACTACTGCTGCTTACTACTGATGCTTCTACTGCTGATACTTCTACTACTGCTGCTTCTACTGCTGATACTTCTACTACTGCTGACTTCTACTACTGCTGCTTCTACTACTGTTCTCTGATCTTCTACTACTGCTGCTTCTATCTTTCTACTACTGTTGCTTCTACTACTGCTGCTTCTACTGCTGATACTTCTCTGCTACTGTACTTCTACGTCTATCTACTTATCTTCTACTCTGATGCTTTTCTACGCGACTTCTCTACGTATTTGCTGATGCTTCTACTACGTGGTTTACTGGTGTAGCTTACTGCTGATGCTTCTACTACGTGATACTTCTACGGATGACTGCTGATGCTTACTGCTGATACTTCTACTACTGCTGCTTTTCTACTTGTGTTACTCTATCCTAACTTCACTGTGATCTTCTACTACTGCTATTACTGCTATACTTCTACTACTGCTGCTTCTACTGCTGATCTTACTACTCTAGCTTCTACTGGATGACTTCTACTACTGCTGCTTCTACTGCTGATACTTCTACTACTGCTGCTTCTACTACTGCTGCTTCTACTGCTGATACTTCTACTACTGCTGCTTCTACTACTGTTACTACTACTGCTGCTTCTACTACTGCTGCTTCTACTGCTGATACTTCTACTGCTACTACTTCTACGTCTATTATTATCATTACTATTATTGCATTTTTTCTACAGCAGTTCTCCGCTATTGTGTCTCCTCTTACCGTGGTGTTCGGTGGAGGAGACGCGTGGAGACGCGTGGAGACGCGTGGAGAAGGATGAGATGCGATGTAGTCAACAGTTTACTTAGCTTTTCTATTTTGTAACATCCTAAAAATGATTTTCAAACGTCTAAAAGCCCTATTGTTGCAAAAAAAAAAAAAAAGTATTTGAAGTAGTTAGATGGAATGCTAACAAATGAAATCCGTTGAAATGTTTATAAATCGAAAGTAAATTCTTACTTTTGATTGATGAGTATTCGTTTCCGGTGATCTACTGGAAATATAAATACGTAGATTGACCTTCGAGATACCTTCAAGGAGCATTTTACGTAACACCATTGAAAAAGAAGCCTCGTACAAGTTTGTAGACTTTCAGAATGCAAAAGTAATCTGTTCTATTCTTACTCCGTTGTTTTTATTTTCATTATTTTTGGTCCCCAAATGATATGTATGGTCAGGTCTATTTTCATTTTCTGCTGATGCAGCGACAACGGAGAGAATGATATACTTTTAAATAAATCTACCTTAAGACCTATTAACTTTTCGAGGGTCATGGCCCTGCAGCCTGGTCCCAGAAAAGGCATTTCTGTTGCAGTGCCTATCGACTGGACTATACTCGCTATACTGAACATTTTCCGTGATTTATTTTGGAAAAAATGTCCACTTTAACAAACGTGATAAATACTTCGATGCATCTGGTCGAAGTTTACCATTAGTGTTTTTTTCATCAGTTTACCGTAAATATTCTGCCAAGTTCTGTGCATTACCACACAGTCCATTTCGAGTACAATGTTCTAAAAACATTCCCAACAACTTTTCAACATTTACTGAGTGATGAAATTATAATCGACAATGTCATTTAAACGACGTGACAGCCTACATAATCATGCTTGAGTTATTAAAAACACGTACGATTTACTTCCTGTGAATGAGAGAGAGAGAGAGAGAAAAGAGAGAGAGAGAGAGAGAGAGAGATGGACAGACAGACACACACACACACACACACGGTAGCGACCAGTGAAGAGTAGGGGCCAGGAGCTGTGAATCGACCCCTGCAACCACAACTAGGAGAGTTCACAGAAACAAACACACACAGGGAGAGAAGAGATCCAGTAGCGGACAGCGAAGAGGCGTGACCCCTCCAACCACAATTAGGTGAGTACACAGGAATCGTGTGTACTGTATCCTTGGTGTTAGGAAGTGTGTGTACTGTATACTTGGTGCCAATGTTACAAAATGGAACATTTCCAGTATTCTAATACTCTTCAGAATGTTTTAGTAAAGTATTCTTCAAACTTCCAGCACTGATAAAAGTTCCTCACCATTTAATGATTAGCTTTGGGACACGGTCTTCATATTTAACCAAACTTGGTAAATATTCAAGAATAAAAAAAACACTCTCGCATGTTTGTTGGGTTGCGTGTGTGTAAATGTGTTTGTATTAACTTGGTGTCATATTTGTCAAACTTCATTTGTGTATGGTCCTGCGTGCTATCTCAAGAAGGAGTTTTGTGATCTCTGACCCACAAAGAATATGTGATATTTCTATATGGCTCCTTATTTATAGTTTCGCTTATTTCAGTATTTCTGATGCATCGTGCTATACGTCGCGGCCAGAAACAATGTCATGAATATCATTCAACAAGGAAAGAAATCTTACTTGTGGTATTTATGCATAATCTTTCTTCGCCGAAGCAGTGTGTACAATGTTTGTAAATGAACAAGGATTTCAGCAAATTCAAACTAATGACAAAACAGTGAAAACCAAAAATAACAGAGGTCACAACACGATATTCTCCAGCTGATTGTCTGAAAGAATCTGTTTTGCTGGAATGATAACTCCAGACGATATAATCAAACCATTTCATCTCCCTTACAAGTCAGACTACCACTGCCTAACTCCAGGCAATCAGGGGCTGTATATCCCCACTAGATAACACTGGTCTCCTTGTTTACGCCTGCCAAACATGACACCAATATTTGTGATTGTTTTTTTTTTGGCATGACAAATAAATGTTTTACATTCTTACAGCAGTTACTCTCTTTTACCTTGGCTCAAAGAGCCATTCAAAGAGCCATTCAAAGAGCCATTCGCATTTCATTTCGTATAAAGAACTTGTTGGGTATTTTATCGTTGCCTGAGTGCAATTCTTATTTATATGCTTAATTGTGGGTGAACATATATCATAGTGGTTTATATAAGCTACACTAACTTAACCTCAAATCTATAATAAACAAAAATATGTACATAGATAATAGAGAGAAACTGAAGATAGGTAATGCATAAGAGAATAAACGGTTTTAAATGTGGATGAGTTATGCTGAACATATGTTATCAAAATCTTATGTATATTCCCATAGTTCAATTTATTTTCTTCAATGACTAATCCGATGTGTGCCTTTCCTATAGTGTTCACGCACTGCGGTGTAAATAACATGTTCTTTGTATCCACACAAGTCTCCTTAAATGACCAAATAAACTAATATGACATAACTAAATATTTACTGTAAACCATCTTAGAATTATGAATATATATATAAATTAGCAAATAAAAAAACATAACAAACCAGACAAGAGCGATGCTTCATTAGTGTGACGTCACAAAACAGCGCCTCGCCGTGCCCAGAATTAGCATAAATATCCACACATTTCTGTAACACTTTCCTTTCTTCACAGAGTCTCACGACTCTGTGAAGAGGAACATAAGAAAGGACCTGAAACTCTTCCCAAGAATTAAGATTAGTCCAATTTATCATTAAATTCTTCCCAAATTTTATTAATTATAAATGAATCCAATTTATATAAACCAAAAGAAATATTCATATTATTTTCAAAACTACTTTTAATAAAACATGATTCTATTATATTTCTCTCAACCATGGACTTGCTTGATACAACCTTCTCAGCATTTTGAAAATCAATTGGATGGTTAAAATCTCTCACATGAATAAATAGAGCATTAGAATCTTGTCCAGTTCTAATGCTATATTTATGTTGTTTTAATCTTAGTTCAAGACTTTTACCAGTTTGACCATAATAAACTTTATCGCATATTTTACAGGGAATCTTATAGACACATCCGTCAGCATTTTGGGGGGAATTTTTTATCAAAAGTCTTTTTACTGTATCAAGATTTTTAAATACCACTTTGATATTAAAATTGTTAAGAAAAGAAGGCATATCAACCAAGTTTTCATGGTAAGGGAGAACCAACATATTTTACAATCCAAAAAGGGACAACCAACCTTATTCAACCAAAAATATGTTGGTTCTCCCTTACCATGAAAACTTGTTTGATATGCCTTCCTTTCTTAAGAATTTTAATATCAAAGTTGTATTGTTTTCTCGGCAATTCTTGCCTTGTCTAAACTTTTGTGCCAGTCGTTTGAGACACTGTATCGAACGCCTTCCAGTCCAGTAATATTCTGTCATCTCATTCCTCTCTCCTACCTAACTTACGTTATTTTATCATAGAACTCTAGAAGATTTGTGAGACAGAATTTACAGTGCTGAAAGCTGTTTATGAAGCCTCTCCTTTCCAGGTGTTCCACTCTTGTGATAATCTATAACTTTACTCTGCATGGTAGTCACACTGGCCTGTAATTTATTGCCATCTTTTGTACCCCTTCCTTAAATATTGAGACTACGTTCGCTGTTTTTCAAGACCGCTGGCAGTTGTACTGCTTTCATCGATTTGTTAAAGATCGCCGCTAGTGGTGTGCACAGTTTCTTTGCTTCCTCTCGCAGCACCCAGGAAAAGATGTCTGGTCTCATTGCCTTCGAGGTATCTAGTTTGAGGTATCCAGTACTTTCATCCTCTCCTCCCGTTGTTTGTATTGTGTCCAGTAGTCGTTGGTACAATGTTTATGACACTCTGGCAATGTTCCTGATTTCACTAAATCTTATAATTATAAAGTGAAGGTAGGAAAAGTACAGAATTCTTCACAGAAGTGGTTTTTATGTGAAAAAAAAAAAATTTTTTTTTTTTAGAAAAATGGAAATTTTAGCATCGGTAAATTAGTGATCACAAGTGAGGTGAGAGCATCGAAAGAGATAAAAATAATAACTCTTAATGGAATGTGCAAAGAAGAAAAAGTAATGACTGTGCATGTCAGTGACTGTGCATGTTAGCGTTCTTTGTCTTAATACCCGGTTTTATGCAGCAATTTAAGGGTTCTCTAACAGTGTCACCCCACCTTCCCTTCCCTTTATTTCTGTCAATGTGGAATAACTTAAAACCCTGAACGTGACATTCAGCAAGGAAGTCCAGATTCTTCATATTAAACCACGCCTCATTTGTGGCAAATACGTCACTGTTAACATCACTGGCAACTAACCCTCCATCTTGTTGCTAGCGCTCTGATTGTTTCTATAATATGTTTTTAGAAACCCCCCTCTCTCCCCTCCCTGCCCAATGCTGCTCCTCCATTATCTCTGTTACTATCCTTATCGTCTAGTGTCACTTTTTTTTCAACCTTCACCAATAAATCTACCTTATTGTGTTTATAACTGGTTTCTCTAAAACTCACTGTATCACTAAACAGAGAATTCATCCTGCCCAGTTCTATTGTATCATATTTCATTTTTTCCCTAAAAACTCATACCACTAACTATTTCTAGCTTAAAGCCCTGACGGAAATAAATATACTGATTTATACTGCTTATGTGTTTATTTTTTCTTTAAAGCCCTGACAGCTCCCTCCACGGTACTGGCGAATGCCCCCTTGCCTGTCTTAAAAAGATGATTCAAAGGAAGGTCAGGAAATGTTTCTTCAGCCTCAGAGTAGCCAGGAACCTGAATGACAGTGTTAAAGAAGTCAGCCATTAACGAATGTGTTTAAAACGTCCATCCTAACTGGTGTTGTGCCAGAGATGTGGAAGATAGCTAATGTAGTTCCTATATTCAAATCAGGGGATAAGTCCATTCCATCAAATTACCGTCCAATAAGCCTCACATCTATAGTAGGCAAATTATTAGAATCAATTATAGCTGATATTATCAGAAGTCACCTTGAAGAACATAATTTGATTAATGAATCTCAGCATGGGTTCACGAGAGGTCGTTCCTGCCTGACAAATTTACTGACGTTTTTCAATAAAACATTTGAGGCAGTAGACAGTGATAAAGAATATGATATAGTTTACTTGGATTTCAGTAAGGCCTTCGATAGAGTACCTCACAAGAGACTCTTAAGAAAGGTGGCAGCTCATGGTATAGGAGGTAAAGTTCTAGCATGGATAGAGGCATGGCTTACCAATAGAAAGCAGAGAGTTTCCATTAATGGGGTCAAATCTGAATGGGGATTTGTCACAAGTGGCGTTCCACAAGGATCAGTTTTGGGCCCATTGTTGTTCATAATTTACATAAATGACCTTGATGAAGGAATTGCAAGTGACATGAGTAAATTTGCTGATGATACAAAAATAGGCCGTATAATTCATTCTGAGGAGGATATCAGTGAACTCCAGGAGGATTTGGACAAATTAATGTCTTGGTCTGAAAAGTGGCAGATGAAGTTCAATGTGGACAAGTGTAAGGTGCTAGTCCTTGGTAATGAAAATATCCCTCGAATTTATAAACTAGGTGAAGTAGAGCTTGATCATACAGAATGTGAAAAAGACTTGGGAGTCATGGTAAGCAGGAATCTAAAGCCAAGACAACAGTGCCTAAGTGTGCGCAATAAGGCTAACAGATTACTAGGATTTATTTCAAGAAGTATAAGCAACAGAAGTCCAAAAGTTATTTTACAGCTCTATACATCACTAGTGAGACCTCATTTGGATTATGCAGCTCAGTTTTGGTCACCTTACTACAGGATGGATATAGATTCATTGGAGAACATACAAAGAAGAATGACTAAAATGATTTACAGTATAAGAAATCTCCCGTATGAAGATAGACTTAGAGCGTTGAATCTCCACTCTCTGGAGAGACGTAGAATGAGGAGATATCATCGAGGTGTACAAGTGGATGATGGGCATAAACAAAGGAGATATTAATAAAATACTGAGGATATCGAACCAAGTAAGAACCAGAAATAACGGATTTAAATTGGATAAATTTAGATTTAGAAAGGACATAGGCAAGTACTGGTTTTCGAACAGAGTTGTAGATGCGTGGAACAATCTTCCGATTACGGTGATAGAGGCTAGGACCTTGGGTGGCTTTAAAAAGAGATTGGACAAATATATGAGTGGGAGGGGCTGGGTTTGATTGGTGTCGTGAGTACAGGAGTAAATTCTTAGGTAGTGGTGGTTTTGATAAGGACCTGCCTTGTATGGGCCAGTAGGCCTTCTGCAGTGTTCCTCCATTCTTATGTTCTTATGTTCTTATGTTACGAGCTCAGGTTCGATCCTTGTAACCACAGACAGGCGAGCACAGATTTCTGAGCACTGACACAAACATAGCAACGATTCGTCTAGATCTTCATTCGCTGAACGAGCAGAGTTCACCAAGCGTGCCGTCCTGGACAGCCGATAGCGTTAATGACAAGCAATTAACGTCTCTTATCGCCGATAATTGGAGAAGACTGGTTAGGAGAAAGTTATAGACAGGAGGACGGCGCTCAGATCCCAGGAGAGACTAGAGTCAAGATGAGTCAAGGAGAGGCAAGAACTAAGGTGAAATAAAATGAGACCAATGTCAAGACGATCCCTGAAGAAGGAAGAGCCAAGACGAACCCAGCCAGAGTTAAGACGATTAGAGAGAAAAAACAAGAGTTAAAATGAAGGCAGAAGAGCGTGTAACACAGGAGAACAGAGCTAGTCATCAAGTGACTCATCCTCCCTACTAATTCATACTAATGATCGCTCTTGGAGGGGATGTGGGTCATTTGCTGTTGACTCTGGATAACTGGGAACATAATTAGGATAATTATGTCGTTTCGGATGCCGATCCTAATTAACCTGCTGCAACACACTGCCAGGACGTCAGGGAGGCGCTAGGGCTCATGAATGTTAAAATTTTGTTTATCGAGAACAGTGTCGTAGTTTTTCCTGAACACCGTTTCTGTAATGCGGAAATAAAGTGGCTCGTTATACCAAAGACTAAATGTAAATAATTTATATAATAAATAATATCGCCGCCATGTTACAGGCAGCGTTGGTAAACTTGTATGAAATTTTTGGTTGGGGATGAGGGGATGGGAGGGGAGGCGGGATACTAATTGTATTGCTGGTGGAGATGATGGTGGAGATGATGGTGGAGAGTGATTATCGCACGGTTGCTGGATATGATTGTATGTTGAGATGATAGTGGTGCAGTTGATTGTGATGATTGTGATGGAACTGATGGAGCTAGTATGGTATAGCTGGTGGAGACGATGATGGTGCAACTGGTGGAGAGTATAGTGGTTCAGTAATAGTGCAGTTAAAGATGATGGCGGAGATAAGGACAGTTGGTGGAGGTGGTGCTGCATTTCGTGTAGGTGATGGTGATGCAACTTGAGGAGTTGAAAATGATGACAATGTGCTTGTAGATGATGGTGATGTAGATGATGGTGATGTAGATGATGGTGATGTAGATGATGGTGATGTAGATGATGGTGATGTAGATGATGGTGATGTAGATATATGATTAGAAAGATGATGATAAATGATATGAGTATGATATGATGTAGATATGTGATGTAGATGATGAGTGATGTATGTGGTGATGATCAAGAAGTAAATTATAATAGTTCCATAATAATAATAATAATAATAATAATAATAATAATAATTATAATAATGTATCACACTCTTGAATGGCAGGCATCCAAATATATATTACAGAATTATGGGTAAAGTAGGCAATATGTTACGAGGAGGGAAACGTGTTGGTGTTACCAGAATTAAAAAGAAAGGACAGTGTTTAGGCTACAATCATTACGACAGGAGAAACATGTTTGGATTACCAGCATTTAAAAAAAAGACAAATGTATTGGGGCCACCAGTAATTAAAAAAAAAGGAGAAATGTGTTGAGGTCACTATCATTATATGGAAGGAAACGTGTTAGGAGCTATGGGAATTATAACAAGAGAAACGTGTGGGACATACCGGCCTTATTAAGAATGAAACGTGTTCAGGTCAACAACATTAGAATGAACGAAGTGTATTGTGGCCACCAGTTTCGTACAGAGAGTAACGTACTGGGTCCACCAGCATTATAATGAAGGAAACGTGATCGAACAACTAAAAATAAAACGAAGCCAACTAGATGGTGCCACTAGAAATTAGTTGTGATTAACATTAAATAAAAAACATATTAGTTCCACTAGCATTATGAGGTAAGAAACGTGTTTGCTCCGCCAGCAGTATAAAATGAGACGTGTTTGGGCCAAGATTAAACATTAGGAAACGTGATGGGGCCATCTACAATAAAGGAAAGGAAACATGTTTGGGACACGAGAATTTCCTTTTTTTTAATTACCGGAGTCTAAAATATCTTTAAGGAAACATGAATTAAAAAAATTGATCCATTTTTATTATGTGTCCAGAGCAGGACTCGAACCCTCAGACTCAAAGTATACACCCTTATACCACACAGCCAGACCTCGATACCTCTTACGAAGCTAGTGATTATTGCAGGATGAGATTAAATAACCTTTGACAAGCCTGGTGCTCTGGGGTATGGCAAACAAAGCCCCATTAACTTTAGGAGCCAATACTTATATGTATTTGGGTGAGGTTTCGTGGTGTAAATTCTGTGCACTTTAATGCACAGTGGGCAGGTTCGAATCCCGCTCTGGACTGATTGATATTGACAGTGGCTCGGTTATGTTATTCTAAATGTGTGCTAAATTTGGTACATTTATTACTGAACAAAGAATGTGTTTTCTATGCCGCACAGCTGAATCATATTTTTTTCACAGCTTATAATTTAAATTCTTTGATTTTTCTTTCAAAATCTTGTATATTATCATATAGCTAGTCATGCATAGATTTTGTAATAAAACTTTTCACTCTGTGACAGCGGTGTTGGTTGAAAAGCCTACTCTATTTTCCTTGTCAAAGATTTTCAAAATAGCTTTTCGGGCTGTACTTGAGTGGGATAATTTAGCAGCCTTAAACATTTTGTCTTTAGTAGACTGCACGGCCGAGGTTTTGAAACACACACACACACACACCAGTGAAGAAGTGGGGCCAAGAGCTGTCACTCGACCCCTGCACACACACACACATACCCATGCTCTCTCTGTCGGTGTTCCCTAAAGTGATAAACTCAGAGTGGATCTCAAAGTTAATTTTGTTGTTTCCCGAATCCCAAGACATCAAAGGAAATGAAAGAGGCTGAGGGAGGGACAGAGGCTGGGGGAGGGACAGAGACTGGGGGAGGGACAGAGGCTGGGAGAGGGACAGAGGCTGGGGAGGGACAGAGACTGGGGAGGGACAGAGACTGGGGAGGGACAGAGGCTGGGGAGGGACAGAGGCTAGGGGAGTGAACAGAGGCTGAGTGAGGGATAGAGACTGGGGGAGGGACAGAGGCTGGGGGAGGGACAGAGGCTGGGGAAGGGACAGAGGCTGGGGAAGGGACAGAGGCTGGGGAAGGGACAGAGGCTGGGGAAGGGACAGAGGCTGGGGAGGGACAGAGGCTGGGGAAGGGACAGAGGCTGGGGAGGGACAGAGACTGGGGAGGGACAGAGACTGGGGGAGGGACAGAGACTGGGGGAGGGACAGAGGCTGGGGAAGGGGCAGACTGGGGAGGGACAGAGCTGGGGAGGGACAGAGGCTGGGGAAGGGACAGAGGCTGGGGAAGGGACAGAGGCTAGGGAAGGGACAGAGGCTGGGGAAGGGACAGAGGCTGGGGAAGGGACAGAGGCTGGGGAAGGGACAGAGGCTGGGGAAGGGACAGAGGCTGGGGAAGGATCAGAGGCTGGGGAAGGATCAGAGGCTGGGGAGGGACAGAGACTGGGGAGACTAGAAGTAGAAGTGTGATAATCATGGAGTAGGAGAAACTTGGATAGGGAGAGAATTTGGGAGAGAGAAAAACCAGGAGAGGGAGAGACTTGCAATAAAGGAGAGGTAGAAGAGAGGGAAGGGAGGGAGAGAAGAGAGAGAGAGAGAGAGAGAGAAGAGAGTAGAGGAGAGAGAGAAGAGAGAGAGAGAGAGAGGAGAAGAGAAGAGAGAGAGAGAGAGAGAGAGAAAGAGAAGAGAAGAGGAAGAGAGAGTAGAGAGAGAGAGAAGTAGAAGCAGTGTTAGATAGGAGATAAGTGGAGAAGGGTAAACTGGTATAGAGAGAGATTAGTGAAGAGGCAGATAGGGACAGGCTGGAGAGGAGAGACTAGTGCAGGCCAGAAGAGACAGGTAGATCAGGAGACCAAGGAGGGGCATGGGCCGTGGAGATTGATCGGGAAGTTAGGTAATCATGAGTAGGTAGAGATGTAGAGAGAGAGAAGGAGAGAAGATGAAAAGAGAAGAGAGGGAGGAGGAGAGAGAGAGAGAGAGAGAGAGAGAGAGAGAGAAGAGAGAGAGAGAGAGAGAGAGAGAGAGAAGAAGAGAGAGATGTGTTGGAGAGGAGAGAAGTTGTGAGAAGGGTAACTGGTTAGTAAAGTAGATCAGCGAAGTCAGTGCAGATCAGCCAGCTGTGTTGACGTTGACTACTGCGGCCAGAAGTACAGTTGATCAGGCTCCCGATCCAGGAGGGCTGGTCATGGGCCGCCAGGCGTTGATCCCGAAAGCTTCAGGTAGACTCCCGCGGGTGAATGGAGTGGAGGCTAAAGAGAAAGTGGCTGAGGAAAAATGTTGGGGGAGAGCTTGAGAAAGAATGGCGACGAGTCATAGTAATTAACCTCAAATTAGATCTCTATGAGAAGTTCTCAACGTGGCACAGACAACAAGACACTCAATCGGTGCCAGTGTTCTAAAGGAATGTGTGCTGGGCAATTGTTATGGAATGTTAACTTAAATGACCTTCATTTCATCCCAGAATCCCAGATGCTCTGACATTTATTCAAGACAGGATATGCCAGCTGATCTTGTTACATCAATTGCCAGGTTATAGCAATATTAGCTTGGAAAAACGATGGTTAGGTTACATTTGCTTCTGGGAAAACAAATGATGGTGGTCTCTAGGTACTGGAGCAGTGGCAAGAATGAATGGGAGAGAGTTGGGACCCGGGGTTAGGTGGATATCCTACGGGTAAAATTTCATTCAACACTAAATCTGAAGAATCACAGTAAATCTGGTAAAGAACGCGGACAAGAAGCTAACAACACTAAGGTGCATTTCATATCTGTGCGACGGTAGAGACAGGAGTACGCTTACAACTTGCGTATGCCCCACTTTCTTGCATTGCTCCTCTCTGCAATATCTACGACTTCTTGACAGAATAAAGAACAGAGACGACTCATTTCTCCTCTGGTCTCGATCTGGACAAATCTTATATTTCTGCAAAGCCTTCAACACCTGGATGTGGGTGGCCCTCCCATTATGCACAAGGCCAATATTGCTAAGTTTCCACTTGGTTCTACTTCGCGGACAGAGAAAAGAACAAGACGGTACTACTGTGGTAGTACCCTTCTCAAGAACATCATCTGAGGCCATTCATCCCTAGAATGACTCGAGCTTTGAGCATGTTCGTGCAGCATTAAGACTTTGATGAAATAAAACGTTGACCAAATGAAATTGATGGCCCATATATGACTTCAACTTCATCATATTTCGTATTTGTATGTCTCATAACAATAAAATGGCTTTAAAATGAGCTGAGCTAGGTAACAGCTCTTAACTAGTAAATAAAGGAATATAGGATGGGGGAGGGGGTCAGAGACCGAGACCGCCGATGTTGACTACACCTCAAGGATGCAACGAGACAGACATGGTCAAGGAGGAGACGTTGTATGTTTTTTTTGAGAGTGTACATCTCCTAAATGATATTGTCATTCCTAATCACTTAGAAATGGTGTTCTTTAGGCTATGCACAAACCGACCGTCTTCCACCGAGGCAAGGTGACCCAAACAGGAAGAAACACTTTCACCATCACTCTCTCCATCACTGTCTTGCCAGAGGACGCCAAATCTACAATTCAATAATGGAAATATCCTTCCCCTCCTTCAGAGTGCAGACACGGTACCTCCAACGTCCAGGACTCAAGTCCTGCTAACAGGTTTGCCTGAATCCTTTCATAAATATTGCCTTGTTTACACTCCAACAGCACCTCAAGTCATAAAAACTTGCTTTCACTCACTCCTATCTAATACTCCCACACACGCTTTTTGGATGTCTCAACCTCTTGCACACAAAACTTCGTTCACCCCCTGCTTTCAACCTTTCCTAGGACGACCAGCACCCAGGTTTCCCACCACTACAGACTTGTACGCTCTCCAAGTCATGTTATTCTGTTTCATCCTCTCTAAATGTCCGAACCACATCAACAACCCCGCTTCAGCCCTCTGGATAATACTTTTAGTAATCCCTAATCTCTAAGCTACGAATTCTCTCCATAAAATTCACACCCCACATTAACCTCAGACACTACATCTCCACTGCCCCCAGCCTTCCTTGTTGCAAAATTCGCATCCATACAAGAGTGTTAGTACCACTATACTCTCTTACATTCCCCATCTACTAATAAGTCTACTCCCAAATACGTATATAAACACCTTCACTTCCTCCAGTCTGATATCCAGTCTTTCATTACCTATTTTTTTCCTCATCACCTTGCTCTTTCCAATGTTCTCATTTAATTTTATTTTTTCATATACCCTTCCGAACTCGTCCAACAACCTTTGCAATCTCTCTTCAGAACCTCACAAAAGCACAGTGTCATTAGCAAAAAGCAACTGTGACAAACTCCCACTTTGTGTTTGATTCTTTACCTTCTAATCTCACATCTCTCCCCAACACTCCTGCATTCACTTCTCATACAACCTCATCAATATATTAATTAACCACTGTGACAAATTAACCACTGTGACATCTCGCATCTTTGTCTAAGGCCTACTTTTACTGGAAATTAATCACACACACTCTTACATACACTAACCTGAGCCTCACTGTCCTCGTAAAAACTCTTATCTGCTTTCTGTAACTTAACACATATTCCAAACACTTGCAACATCTGCCACATTGCTCCTCTATCCACCCTGTCACTGTTTTTTTTCTAAATCCGTAAACACAACGAAATCTTCTTTACCCTTACGTAAATGCTGTTCATTTGTATGATTCAATGTCAACACTTGATCTACACATTCCCTACCCTTCCTAAAGCCTCCTTGTTCATCTGCGATCCTGCTCTTCCTCTTACTTTTAATTCTTTCAATAATAAACCAGCAATACACCTTACTAGTTATTCTCAAGAGGCTTACTCCCCTATAATTCATAAACTTCCTTTTGTCCCCCTTGCCTTTACACAAAGGAACTATGCATGCTCTCTGCATACATAGTTCCTTTGTATAAAGGCACCAACCACTCCAAAACTACATCCCCACCTGTTTTTAACATGTCTGTCTTGATCTCTTCTTTAAATTCCGGGACCTAGAAAAGGTTGTGTACCCAAATAAGGTGAATCCAAGTTAGCCGAGTAGGAAGGAAGACCAGTTACCGTCACCTCTAACTCGCACCTATCAGCAGTGCCTAGCGCAGTGCCTAGCGCAGTGCCTAGCGCAGTGCAAATTGCCTTCTCTGTGGAAAGAGGCAAATGGAGTCGCCGTCACAGAAAGAAGAGCAGAGAGGTAATCAACAACTACAACCCAAGTCATCCCTCTCAATCACTGGGAAAAAATGTGAAACAATAATCTCGCACAAATGACATCTCATTTTCGACTACCACTCATTTCTTTGTGACCATCATTATGACTACCATCATTATGACTACCATCATTATGACTACCATCATTATGACTTCAGAAAAGATCGCTCCGCTGCTGGATTTGTTAAACCTTATTTGGTATGTGGCATCAGTCGCTGGATGAAGCCAAGATCAGCTGTGCAGTAGCACTTGGCATTGCCGGTGGTTTCGACCGAGTATGGCACCAGTGACTCTTGGAAAAAACTGCAAGCAGTTGGAGTTTTTGGCTCTACACTACATCGTAGTGATTACCTTGAATGTTGAACTCTAATAGTAGTTCTCAATGGGACAGAGTCAACAAGACACTCAATTGGTGCCAGTGTTTCACAAGGAACTAATCATGGCCCAATGTTATGGAATGTTTATTTCAATGACCTTCACCTCGTCCCAGAATTCCATGCTAATGCAGGTGACTGTCCTCTTATATTTCTTATTCAAGAGAGAGAATGTTAGCTGCTCTCAGGTACGTGTGTTCACCATCTTCCTGCTATATTAGCCTGGGGGAAACGATGGTAGGTGGATGTCCTAGGTGTGAAATCTGATTCCAAACTTTATATGACGAACCGCGTGGTAAATCTTGCAAGCAAGGCAGCCAAGAAGCTAACAGTACTAAGGTGTATCTAGTACCTGCTAGCCAGTAGATTCTTCAAAACTCTATACGAGGCACAATTGAACTCGCATGTTGAGTACACCCCAACCCTTCATATCATCTACAGCTTCTCGACATAATTGAGAACCGAAAAAGGCGACTTATCTCTTGCCTGGACCAGGCTTTCAGCACTGTATAAATGTCGGCGATCTTGCTGTTAAGTACAAAGCAAATGTTGTCGAACAACACGTTCGACAACACTTAGACACTTAGAAGACGGGAAGTAAACAGCATTACACTCTGGCTGGACCATTCTCAAGAGCATCACTTTATCTGAGATTATTCATTACTAGAATGACCAGTATCTGGATCATGTTCATACAACATAATGACGTTGATAAAATATGATCAATTGATCAAATGAAATCGATGGCCCACATATAGTTCAAACTTAATCCTGTTTCCTATTTATATGTTTCATAACAAAAATGCCTTTAATGTTATAGCAGAGACTATCCCTGGAGGCAGCTCAGATGAAAAGTCACACACATGAAGTGTTAAATCTCTGCAATAAACACACCCAAAGTCAGCAGATATTGGAGCTAACACACGTGACCTAATTCACAAATAATGATGACCTGGTAATATAACAATATCAAAAACAACTAATTCAGATCACAATCTAATCAAAGTCCAGACTTATATGCACTGGGGTCCGGACCAGCAAAATGCACACAGCTACGAAGGTGCCTTCATTAAATTTAATTTCAACAACCAAAACATCAACTGGGACCAGGTAAACCATGTCCTAAATGCAACGTGTTGGGAAGATATCTTAAATAACATTTATCCAAACCAGTGCCTTGAAAGGACCAGCTTGCTGGCAGCTACAGGGAGCCCCTGTAGAGGGGCTCCCTCTACAGGAGAAGGCGAAGAATCGCTGGGCTCCTCAAGAACGCTAGATTACCTGAAACATGAAAGGAAGCACTAACCAGGGAAGTGGAAAGTATTGAGCTTAAATTAAGGGATTCATACAGTATCCAGGAGAGACAGAAGGAGCTAAAAGCAATTAAGGAAATTGAAAGAAATTCTAAATTTTTCTTTTCAAATGCCAAAAACATAGCAAAAGACACATCTATATCGGGCCCTTGATCAGAAGACAACAAATTGGGTGAGATAATGAATTCTCAATACGACTCTGTTTAGTGAGCCATTAATTAGTCTAAAGACTGACAATCCAAATGACTTTTTCATGAATGAGCCTCAAACCCCTGTAAATGTATACCAAATTTCTGACATAACCCTAACTCCACTAGACTTTGAGAAACCCACTGACAACATGCCCATGCACTCAGCATGGGCATGTTTGTTCCACGAGTCTGGCTCTGGGGCTCTGTGTTCATTAAAAACTGCAAGAACTCCTTTTGCGTGCCCTAAGTATGCTTTGGAAAGGGAGCATAGACACCGGTGCAATCCTACAGTCACTAAAAACAACGGATATAGCCAAGCTCCATAAAGGTGGCAGCAAAGCAATAGCTAAGAACTATAGACCAACAGCTCTAACGTCCCACATCATAAAAATCTTTGAAAGAGTACTAAGAAGCATGACTGCCAAACACTTGGATTCCCACCAGTTGCACAATCCAGAGCAGCATGGGTTCAGAGCAGGTCGATCCTGCCACTCGCAACTACTGGACTACTATAATTTGGTCTTGAATGCACTGGAAGATAAACAGAATGCAGATGTAGTATACACAGTTTTTGCAAAAGCCAGCAATAAGTAAGATCATGGCGTAATAGAGCACAAAATGAGAGATAAAGGGATAACCGGCAAAGTGGGCAGATGGATCTTCAATTTTGTAACCAATCGAACACACACAGTAGTGGTAAACAGAGTTAAATTAGAGGCTGCCATAGTGAAAAGCTCTGTTCCACAAAGCACAGTACTCTCCCCCCATCCTGTTCCTCATCCTCCTATCAGACATATACAGATGTCAACCATAGCACCGTGTCATCCTTTTCGGGCGATACTAGAATCTGCATTGAGGACACAATAAATCTCCAAGAAGAAATAATACAAGTTTTCCAGTCTGCAACAGAAAACAATATGATGTTCAATGAGGACAAATTCCAACTACTTCAGTTATGGAAGTTGTTGGAATTTGGCCGCATTGGAGGAAATAATAACTAGAACTGAGTATACTACAAACTCTAATTACACAATGGAGCGGAAAAGTAGAGTGAAGGACCTGGGAGTGGTAATGCCAGAGGATCTCACCTTAAAGGATCACAAGTGTCACTATCATATCTGCAAGGAAAATGATAGGATGGATAATGAGAACTTTCAAAACAAAGAATGCTAAGCCAGTGATGATCCTTTTTAACATCTCTATTCAAGGCAGGTGAAACTACAGATCTAGAGAATGTACAGAGAACAATCTTTACTGCACATATAATTTCCGTCAAACACCTTGACTACTGGGAACGCTTGGAAGCATTTGACTTGTACTCACTGGATCTCAGGCGAGATACATCATAATCTATACCTGGAAAACCCTAGAGGGACCGGTCCCATATCTGCACCCAGAATCACTCTCTACGAAAGCAAAAGACTGGGCACAAGGTGGAACATACCTCCAATGAAAAGTAAGGGCGCCATTGGTTCACTAAGAGAAAACACAGTAAGCGTCAGGGGGGCCAAGACTGTTCAACAGCCTCCCACCAGAAATAAGGGAAAATACAATAGACCCCTGGCTGCCTTCAAGAGAGAGTTGGACAGATACCTGAAGTCAGTGCCGGATCAGCTGTGCTGTGGCTCGTACTTCGGACTACGTGCGGCCAGTAGTAAGATTTTTGGTTGATCAGGTCCTGATCCACCTGGAGGGAGAGGGGAAGGGGGCAGTTCGGAGTTAAGTGAGGACACAAGAATAAAGACTTGGAGAGAAATGAGAGAGGAATAACAGATGAATGTACTGCGAGAGGGTAAATAAGGTAAGAGAGAGGAATGACAGAGCGAGAAGGAAAAATATAGAAATGTGGAGAGGATAAGCATTATTTTGGTCGACTGATTGTACGAGAGATTGGTAATGGTGCGGGCGAAAGTGAGGAGGCGGGCGAAAGTGAGGAGGCGGGCGAAAGTGAGGAGGCTAGTAGTGGAATCATGTCTATCGAATTATTTTAATAAAAATCACTAAATTTGTTTGATAAGTAACTTCAAGGAACACAGTTACTGGCAATATTAATTTATCGTGGTTATTCCCAACTCTGTTGCCATGAATAATTTACTTTCACATTGTAGAAATCTTAATCACATGGCTATAGTGAAACAATCAAATGACAATAAATCACAATCCTCATCTATAATTGGTTTCATGATTTTAGCTATATATATCAATAAATTTACTTGAAAGAGGAAATATCCCTACCATTTATGTTGAATAAGATATGCTACATTCATAGTCGGGTAAATTCCGTGAAGAATGTATAATATTTACGATCGGCATTTTCCCCCATTTAAAATTTAGTCGTTTCTGAAAAAAATATTATTTCGGCTAGAGTTGCATTCGAAAATAGTTATATATACGTTGATCCTCTGGCGATTAGTTATATCCATCCTTAGATCCTCTTCCCTCTCTGACCCGCAGTAATGATCTGCCTTTATTGTTATGGTGATGCTTGCCGTCCTCCGTATTTCAACCAAACTTTCATTAAGAACTCTAACATTATGTTCACTCGATTCTAACGGGCGTTCGTGAACTAGCTCAGCAAAACAGATGATTAATTTCTAGTCCCTCTCATTTATTACTTATTCTTGTATGCAGTTTACCATCATGGCTGAGGAATTTGTGTGCTATGATATTTAAGTTTGCTGTCTACGTCTCACCGTGTGTCTTACTTCCCACTCGAGTATTTTTTTAGTTGAAGTAGCATATTATTAGCAACAGAGTGGGTAATATAGGACAAATATATTGGACTTAACACCTTCTGTTGTTGTTAACAGACTCCATTAAAAAAAAAAATCATAGATACGAGGCAAATATATTTAGCCTTTCCCTGGGTATCCGTGGGGATTGTTACGTTAGTGGAGCAAGAAAGCAATGTTTTCCCCACCTGGGAGAGACTAATGTGTTCACACGTTCTGGGCAACGTTTCACACTGAAAATGAGAATGGCAAGTGTTTCAGGTCCTCAACCACACAGTGAGGCCAACTCCAACAATGGTTGTGCTGAGGCAGACCTCCAGAGAATAGCTGGAGGCGGGAGAGAAATTTAAGCCACCACCCAGAACCTAATCCTCCTGGAAAGTGGCCAAATTACAGCCTCGTTTTCAAGGCTTTCACCCAACCCCTCGCTCCCCACCCCTCTCTTCCCACCCTCTCTTCCCACCCTTCTCTTCCCACCCTTCTCTTCCCACCCTTCTCTTCCCACCCTTCTCAGTGTGTTTGATCACTTGATTAATGCTGAAAGATGAAGTTGGATAATATCCTGTGTATTGCGTTGTGTGTTATTGTGGAGTATATTTTGTAATGTGGTAGGTTTTTTAGGATGTTGTGTAGCATTGTGTTGGTGCATTGTGTACGGAGTTGTATAGTGTTTAGGGTGTTGGAGAGTGTGTTGTGTACTGGACACGACCTTTGCATTTTGAGACCTTCAACAATATTATGTTCAATAAGTTCCATACGTACGAAATTTGTATTATATGATAAACTATAGCTCATTCTTTGTTATTCCTGCCTGCTCCTATAGCTTTGTCTACTCTTTGTGAGATACACTTTCCACTGCCTTCTTGGAATCCAAAGTTGTAATCCACTCATTCCTTTCACTTCTGTCTCACATCTTTTACTCTGTCACAGAGCACTAGCAGGTCTATTATTGTTTGCAAACTAGCAGGTTTGTTATTGTTTGCAAACTAGCAAGTCTGTTATTGTTTGCAAAACCACCTCTAATAAAGTATTCCCCCAATTTCTTTAGGATATTCTCCCTTACCTTTCATAAAATGCATGTCAGTGTTATTGTTTGTAGTTTAACGCTTCCTATCGGCCTCCTGTAATTAATATTGCGACTACATCCGCTGTTTTCGAGGTTTATGACAAGCGTTCAGTATCCACTACCTTACTGGAGATTTTAACCAGGAGTTCAGACAGTGTCTACTTCCTCTCACAAAATCCATGGCAACACACTGTTGATCCCATTTAAAGTCTTTACCTGATTCCCTGTTATCTGTTTGGTTTTAACCTGTTGGTGTAGCCTGATTGTTTGGCCATCTAGTGCTGCGCCAGCTTCCACTGAAAATACCTCTTTAAATCGTTTATTTTACTCGTAACTAACTTTATTTTCGTCTCTTGCGAGCTCTCCTCCTCCAGGCTTATTACCTGGCCGTTTGCTGTCATCTTCTGTTGTGATTGTCCAGCAGTGATTATCTTGATTTTCACTCACATTCTTTTCTTACGTTTTACATTAATTCCTATATCTTCTCACATCTCTTTCGTCCATCAATTTCAATAACCTTCCATCATCGATCCCACTGGTAAGCCCATCAACCAAAAAGCCTGGTCTGGGACCGGTCCGCTTGCACAGTGGTCTTCCAATACAGAAAAAGATTTATTTATTTTGAATTATGTGAAAAAGATATCTTTTTATTTTTCTTGACTGTTTTCTCTTCTTCAGGGTAAGAACTACTACTCTGCCTCCCAACAGTTTCAAGCTACGTACTCCAACTTATTCGTTAAGCTTCCATCCAGTTCTTTCTCAATGCACTGCTTTCAGGAATATTCTGCTCCCTTCAATGTTTCCTCTTATGAAATCTGTCTTCTCCCGTCCCTCACCTGTTATTTACTACATCATGTAATTCAATATTTAGTACACTATGGCCGCTTGTGAATAGTAAATTCTCCTTCTATATCACTTACATACAAGGCTCTTATATTAAATGCCAGATGCAGTCTTGCTAACCCATCCTCTCTCTCTCTCTCTCTCTCTCTCTCTCTCTCTCTCTCTCTCTCTCTCTCTCTCTCATTCTTTCTATGTTGACACAAAGTTTTCCATTACCACTTAAATAATTTCAGTACGCAATATTTTTGGTTTCCCATCTGGATCCCATTTTCCCCATGATACGTAGCTTTGTTTTTGCCCCAATGGGCTATTGTTGCTGCATCTCTTATGGTGTCATCCACTGCTTTGTTGTTGTTTCCATATTCCAGACTTGGTCTCCAACCATTTTATGGTGGGTTGTGGATTATTGCTTGTGTCCAATATGTATTCATTTGACTATTTTTTTTTTTTATATCCCTTTCATCTCTTCAAACTTCACTGGTTGTGATTATCAGTGCAACTCGTCTCCCTCCCCTGTTTCCTCTTCCTATTTTCATTGTTTGAACACAGGCTGGTAAAATGGCGAGTGTTGTCATTTTAGTTAGCTTAGTCTCTATAATAGTTATGATTAGGGTTTTATTTGCCATTTGTTTATCCAATTTCTCACACTTGATTGAAAATTCATTTGCTCACTCTCAACTAAGTTTCTTTCACAGTGCTCTGGTTTTTGTTGTCCGGGCTATATATCTGTTTCTCATCTGAAAGGAAGGACATAAGTCAGGATGGGGATAGTGTGTACACAGTTTCTGGGGGAGGGGTAAATTTTTGAGCTGTTGGTAGGCGGCGAGGAGGGAAGGGTGTGGTATTTTAATTTTTGTTTTAAGTGTTATGGAGTGGGAGCAGATATTGAGTTGATCCTGCTAATAAATGTGTTGGGTGTTCTGTTTTCTTGTGGTTCTCTTTGCATCTCTTTCCTTGATTTTGATTATTTTTTTATGTGGTCCCTAAACTGTTCTCTCTCCATTTTCATTGATTCGATCCAGATATATATGATATTTCCTAATATTTAAGAATGCTTCCAGTCTCAGGATCCTGTTTCGAGCTGTGTATGGCCAGGATAGTGAGATCAGATGTTATTTCCCTATACTTTGAAAATTTTTAGGCTGTTCTGAATCATTCTCTCATACATTCTTAGTGCTCTATGGAATCTTATGTTTAACTCTCCATCTCATTATTTCTGCCCTGCTATCAGCCTCCTCATATTCACAGATAATAAGAACTTTCCATTTTTCTTAAGTCCACTCTTTACCTCTAGATTGCCTTGTCTGTTGCACTAGTTGCCTTTCTCTCCTATCACCTGCGACAAATGGAATCCTGAAAATATATTCGCTAGTGATATTTATCACTTAACTCTTCTTGATTTGTAGGCTACTGGAATTTTTTTTTATTTCTATGCTTTCTGCCTCAACATGCACTCCAAAATTTTCTAAAGTTTTGCCATCTCCTTGTTAAGTCTTTGAGCTCTTTCTTCACAGTCGTCCTTTTCTCCTGTTCCACTATTTCTACCCTTGATTTTTTTTTTTACTAATGTCTACAGGTTCTTGCCGGAGAGAATTAAGTTATCTCACGCAAATTGCTCGTCAAACTAGCTGTTAATATCTAAATATTATCACCCGCATTCTTTTCCCCATTTCTCTCATTTTTATTTTTTTAAAGATTTGCTATATGATTTTCCTCTAGGTTGCACATAGAATAGAAAAAAAAATCTGAAATTTGAGCTTCAATAGGTGTTGATTAGACTGTTAGTAATGTCAGGTGAGATAAATTATCAGTGAGACATTTATAATTTATCTTTCTCAGTCAAATGCATACTTTCTAGTTATTTCTTCCTCGCTAGATGACTGACTTGTCAGTTCCTGCAGTTGGTCGATATTCTCATGCTAATCAGTGCATAGCTAGTTAAGATATAATACCATTGTGTGGTACAGTACTCTGTATGTGTGGGTGTATCTTTTCTCACAAATAAGTTCTCTCCTATATGTGTCTGCAGGAGCTGAGTCTCTCCTGGCATAGCCTGCTAGATTTATTATCTTATCCTTGTGGGCTAAGACCAGGTGTGGGTTCCAAACTGGTGCTGCAGACTCCAATATGGGCCTGACGTACACGGTGTACAGTCTTGAACTATTCTTTACTGAGGTGTCGGAACGCTATTCTTAGGTTTGCCAGTCGCCCATATGCTGCAGCAGTTATTTGGTTGATGTGATGTGTGTAGGGCTGTGTGTGTACTCGCCTAATTGTACTCGCCTAATTGTACTCGCTTAATTGTGGTTGCAGGCTGTGTGGGGAGGCTGTGTAGGGAGGCTGTGTGGGGAGGCTGTGTGGGGAGGCTGTGTGGGGAGGCTGTGTGGGGAGGCTGTGTGGGGAGGCTGTGTGGGGAGGCTGTGTGGGGGAGGCTGTGTGGGGAGGCTGTGTGGGGGAGGCTGTGTGGGGGAGGCTGTGTGGGGGAGGCTGTGTGGGGGAGGCTGTGTGGGGAGGCTGTGTGGGGAGGCTGTGTGGGGGAGGCTGTGTGGGGGAGGCTGTGTGGGGAGGCTGTGTGGGGGGGAGGCTGTGGGGGGGGGAGGCTGTGTGGGGGGAGGCTGTGTGGGGGGAGTCTGTGTGGGGGGAGGCTGTGTGTAGAGTTGTGTTTGTGTGGGTGTGTTTTATTTGTGTGGGGGTGTTTTGTTTGTGTGGGGGTGTTGTGTTTGTGTGGGGTGTTGTGTTTGTGTGGGGTGTTGTGTTTGTGTGGGGTGTTGTGTTTGTGTGGGGGGTGTTGTGTGTTTGGGAGATGTATATGTTGGGGTGTGGGGGGCTGTGTGCGCGTGTGTGCGCGCGCACGAGCATGTTCATGCCCTTGTATGTGTTATAGAGTCGGTGAGTGAACGTTTTGCAACTAAACATATATTTCGTTTCTTCTTCCTCATTAATTTAACTTCATTTAATGAGTTTTCAGTGATAAACATCACATTTATAATTTTTACGTGTAAAACATTTATTGCAAATATACAGGGCCAAACCTGGGCTGCTTTAACCACCAGTGTGACACGTGCAAAATTGTAATATAAACAAGAGTAGAGATCTTGTCCTCTGCTTCCCAGCAAGCTGCTCTCTGCCTCTCTCTTTGTCACCCACAAAGGTAAATACTACATTAATATGCACAAAGACATGTATTATATCTTGCTTTTGACCTGAGCGACTGCCAGGTTAGGGAGCTTTGTGAGTTCTCAACCAGCCAGTCAGGACCCGGCATTGTTGTAGTACAGTCCAATCATAATACAGAACACAGGACTCCGCATTGTCTCAAGGATTACAATGCATTATAGCACGACTATATATATATATATATATATATATATATATAATATATATATATATATATATATATATATATATATATATATATATATATATATATATATATATATATATATATATATATATATATATATATATATATATATATATATATATATGTCGTGCCGATTAGGTAAAACTGGTCAATTAGCAAGAACTCATCTAAAATTAAGTCCTTTCTAAAATTTTCTCTTATACGTTTAAAGATATATTTTTTTCATTTATGTTAATGTAAAAATTTATAATTTTGTACCAAGAGAAACTTTGAAAACCTACCTAACCTTATTACAACAAGCGCAATTTAATTTAGCCTAACCCAACTATGTAAATATATTTTAGATACGTTAACATTAATTTAATAATAAACAAACACAATGAAATATATTTTTTCGTTATGTTCAGAATGATTTTGCGAAATTATTGCATACACAAATTTTCACTTGTCTTATATGGGAAGGTGAGCGTTGCTATTTAAGCCAAAATCGCAAGTTTTACCTAATCGGCACGACATATATATATATATATATATATTTTTTTTTTTTATTAACACATCGGCCGATTCCCACCAAGGCAGGGTGGCCCGAAAAAGAAAAACTTTCATCATCATTCACTCCATCACTGTCTTGCCAGAAGGGTGCTTTACACTACAGTTATAAAACTGCAACATTAACACCCCTCCTTCAGAGTGCCGGCACTGTACTTCCCATCTCCAGAACTCAAGTCCGGCCTGCCGGTTTCCCTGAATCCCTTCATAAATGTTACTTTGCTCACACTCCAACAGCACGTCAAGTATTAAAAACCATATGCCTCCATTCACTCCTATCAAATACGCTCACACATGCTTGCTGGAAGTCCAAGCCCCTCGCACACAAAACTTCCTTTACCCCCTCCCTCCAACCTTTCCTAGGCCGACCCCTACCCCGCCTTCCCTCCACTACAGATTTATACACTCTCGAAGTCACTCTGTCTCGTTCCATTCTCTCTACATGTCCAAACCACCTCAACAACCCCTCCTCAGCTCTCTGGACAATCGTTTTGGTAATCCCGCACCTCCTCCTAATTTCCAAACTCCGAATTCTCTGCATTATATTCACACCACACATTGACCTCAGACATGACATCTCCACTGCCTCCAGCCTTCTCCTCGTTGCAACATTCATCACCCATGCTTCACACCCATATAAGAGCGTTGGTATAACTATACTCTCATACATTCCCTCTTTACTTCCATGGACAAGGTTCTTTGTCTCCACAGACTCCGAAGTGCTCCACTCACCCTTTTCCCCTCATCAATTCTATGATTCACCTCATCCTTCATAGACCCATCCGCCGACATGTCCACTCCCAAATATCTGAATACATTCACCTCCTCCATACTCTCTCCCTCCAATCTGATATCCAATCTTTCGTCACCTATTCTTTTGTTATCCTCATCACCTTACTCTTTCCTATATTCACTTTCAATTTTCTTCTTTTACACACCCTACCAAATTCATCCACCAACCTCTGCAGCTTCTCTTCAGAATCTCCCAAAAGCACAGTGTCATCAGCAAAAAGCAACTGTGACAACTCCCACTTTGTATTTGCTTCTTTATCTTTTAGCCCAACACCTCTTGCCAAGACCCTCGCATTCACTTCTCTTACAACCCCATCTATAAATATATTGAACAACCACGGTGACATCACACATCCTTGTCTAAGGCCCACTTTTACTGGGAAATAGCCCCCTTCCCTCCTACACACTCTAACCTGAGCCTCACTATCCTCATAAAACTCTTCACTGCTTTCAGTAACCTTCCTCCTATTCCATACACCTGCAACATCTGCCACATTGCCCCCTATCTACCTATCATATGCCTTTTCCAAATCCATAAATGCCACAAAAACATCTTTACCCTTATCCAAATACTGTTCACCTATATGTTTCACTGTAAACACTTGGTCTACACACCCCCTACCTTTCCTAAAGCCCCCTTGTTCATCTGCTATCCTGTATATATATATATATATATATATATATATATATATATATATATATATATACCTTTTTACCAATAGGTATATTTTATTACATAATATGGTACAAAAGATTTGAGAGATACATTGTTGATATAAAGATGGCATATACAGTATATGAAGTGTGAGAGATACATGTCTAGTACATATTGTTACGTGTTTGTCACTGATTATAATGCGAAAATCTCAACCAGCTCCTCAGAGCTGGTGTGCATGCCCAAAATACAGCAGGCATTACCCCTCTGAACAGCAGCGCTGAGTCGCTGGAACAGAAAACTAGCTTCCCTGGGATCCCTAGTTACTCTGTTGAGTTTTTTGCCTAGCTCCTTGAGGAACTTAGATGCACTCTTTTCCCATGAGCCAATGGTCTCCGAGCCTATGAGAACAAACATATAATGATGGGCAAGTTCTCCGTATTTTCTCGAGTTTTGGAACTCCCTGAAGGTGGCAGCTGCCCCTCCTTCCTCCCTGGTGTATTGGAGATAGGTATCAGCCAAGGTAGATGCACATGTGTAGTCCCACACCACCTGTACTTTGTCAGCCTACGGGGGCTGGGAATATGCAAATCCTCCCTGATTGCCCTACCAGTATCAAACGAGTTAAATTCTTCCGGACAACCTCAGTGACTCAGCAGGAATACAGGACCTTAGCTACGCCAGTGCCATCGCCGAATGGGAGAGGCGTGCTGCTCCAGCACCAAAACCTAGTCCAGCAGTAGCCTACAAACAGTCAAATTGAGATGGCCCCATCGCTGAAAAGGGCTGTAACATCAGAGGGGGAAACTGCCCGTCTCGAAGCTGTGAGTGCACATCACTCTGGGGACTTCCTGTAAACAGTTCCCATTTCGGCAATGGGAACACACCTCGACCCTTGCTGACCCAAGATGGTGGAGAGTGCGGGGAGGAAGGGGAGACACTGATGTTAAAGATGTAGCAGGGAAGTAGGGTTCTTGGAACATAAATGTACATCATATAAATGCAGCAGGTAGATTCACATGAATATACGAGTATTTGCGGTGATGCGCAAGGTGACCAATATGATTTACATGTTTTGAACTGCTCCAAAACCAAGGGCTTGCCATTCATCCTTGGATGAATGGCAAGCTCTTAGCATAGGACTATACCTGCGTGTCGACGCTGGCTGACACCTACATCCATCACAGTGTCGGGCGACAGGGAGGAGCTGCTGACCACAGGGAGGAGTCCAAGTACTTAGACGTAGGCCTTCAGTATCAATTTGTCCCAGTGGGATCAGAGACTTGGGATCATGGAAAAAAAACGCCACACATTTCCAGACTCATCGACACCACCAGGGACCCAAAGGCAGGCACTTTCATGTTCCAGCGCATCAGCGTGGCCATCCAGAGGGAAAATGCTTCCTGCATATTTGGCTCACGTCTGGCTTCGGAGGAGCTGGAGGAAATTCAAAATCTTTGAAATATTGTACCAATGTATTCATGTTTGAGTTTCTGTCAATTTATTGTCTATAAATAAAGTTCACATAGAATATAGAATACAGGGGGTGGTAGAAGAAAATATTCAAACAGCTCCGGGGAGAACCTTGAGTTTTCCCTGAAGTAAGTTTATTCTCTTCTCTGAGGATGAGGGTCCCCAGTCTCGTTCTAGAGGTGTGTGTGTGTGTGTACTCACCTAGTTGTACTTACCTAGTTGTGGTTGCAGGGGTCAAGTCATAGCTCCTGGCCCCGCCTCTTCACTGGCCGCTATTGGGTCACTCCCTGCGCCATGAACTTTATCATACCTCTTCCTAAAGCTATGAATGGAACCTGCCTCCAATACATCACTTCCCAAACTTCCTGACCACTCTGTGACTGAAGAAATACTTCCTAACATCCCTGTGATTCATCTGAGTCTTCAACTTCCAACTGTGTCCCCTTGTTGCTGTGTCCCATCTCTGGAACATTCTGTCTCTGTCCACCTTGATAATTCCTCTCAGTATTTTATATGTCGTTATCAGTGTCCTCAGGTCGATTTCCCTTAACCTCTCCTCATAGGACATACCCCTTAGCTCCGGGACTAGTCTTGTTGCAAACCTTTGCACTTTCTCCAGCTTCTTTACGTGCTTGGCTAGGTGTGGGTTCCAAACTGGTGCTGCATACTCCAATATGGGCCTGAGGTACACAGTGTACAGGGTCCTGAATGATTCCTTATTAAGATATCGGAATGCTGTTCTTAGGTTTGCTAGGCGCCCGTATGCTGCAGCAGTTATTTGGTTGATGTGCGCCTTAGGAGATGTGCCTGGTGTTATACTCACCCCTTGATCTTTTTCCTTGATTGAGGTTTGTAGTCTCTGGGCCCCTAGACTGTATTCCGTCTGCGGTCTTCTTTGCCCTTCTCCAATCTTCATGACTTTGCACTTGGTGGGGTTGAACTCCAGGAGCCAATTGCTGGACCAGGCTTGCAGCTTGTGGATGTGTGTGTGTGCAAAAAAACATAGGGGGAGTTGAATGACAGCTCTAGGTCTTTCGTGTTGCAATCAACACATCAGGAGCTTGCAAAGTTGAAGAAATGAATAAGTAATTTTATAAAATTCGTTCCGAGGGACGACTTGCTGAAACTGAAGTTGGTGGAGGGAAAACATCCAGTAACCCAGGCATAACGAGTGCTTAGTTCCAGGGAGATTAAGTATTTTAGGAAACAGAGAAAAGTCAGCCCATAAACCAAGGTAAATTAGTGATTAACTATCAAAATTAACATTGGTAAAATACTGGTTATCAAGATCATCAGTAGGACTTAAGAAATATATAGGCTTTATATTCTGAATAAAGCTGTGTCTGGCATTAGCTTTGGGTAAATTGCATAACAATTAAAGAAAACGAAGATGTAGGGCAAACTCGCCTAGTGGGCAGACACAGGATGAGCCTCACCAGGAAAGTGCCACCTCCCTAGTTACTATTCGTGGAACAATGACACGTAAGGCAATCCATGGCATTCGTATAAAAAATCCTATTCAAGGGGGGCTCCTTGGCGCGATGAAGAGGCTCTTGGTTTGAGGAATTAGACCTTTTGGTCTCCTTCCTCAGACCGAACCTAATTACCTCCTAATCCCCCCTTCCCTATCCCATCTTCCCCATTCCCCTTTTTCCGTTCCTCCCCCCTTCCCAGCCCTCCCCTTTTCCCCGTCCCGTTTTTAGCCTCTAGGGTCCTCCCCTCTGACATAACGGTTTCTAGGTAGGGGGAAATTTGCTGGGGTTCCTCCCACTCCTTGGGATCCCTCGGGAGTAGTGTAGTTTGCCGTGGAATCTTGATCATCTGAAGGTGCCCTGATCCTTTCCCGGATTTCCAGGAGGTAGGGCAAGGTGAAACAAATACCAGGCATCCCGTTATTTGTTTCTACAGCGTCTCGTGGGCGATAAAATTATAGAACGTCTTGATAATAAAATTATGAAACAAATCAATATTCCTCTTTTTCAGAGTCGCCTTTCAGGTATCGAACACAAATTGGAAATTACGCACATGATGAAATATTTGTGGATTCACCCAACAGCTGTTCTTAGGAGAGGTTTGCTTTCATTCTGAAATTACAGTGGACCCCCGGAGTTCGTACTGCTCCAAACTGGAACAATTATGTAAGTGTATTTTTGTAAGTGCTTTTGTAAGTGTATTTTTGGGGGTCTAAAAGGACTCATCTAATTTACATTATTCCTTATGGGAACAAATTCGTTCGGTAACGGCACTTAAACAGCATTCTGGAACGAATTAATGACAAACTCCGGGGGTCCACTGTACTTAATCGACAATGTTCTCGCTCAGCTTTGACACATTGTATTAATGTTGGAAGAATTACCGACAATATGTCAGGTAAAAGGACTCAAGTGCAACTAATGTGACATTTTATTGTGGCAACGTTTCGCTCTCCAGGAGCTTTATCACGGTTTGACAAATCCTGGAAAGCGAAACGTTGCCACAATAAAATGTCTTATTAGTTGCTCTTGTGTCCTTTTACCTAACATTTTGACACAGTTACTCGCACTGGTATTTGAGTAATATCTGGTTCGACGTTCTCGTTTGCTGTTCCCCAGGGACAAACATTGCTGCTTCTACCACACCTGTTTTGATGTTATACCATCCCATTATATGGCTCGTCTTTTATTTTGCAATGCAAAGAGCAAACTTAAATAATTTCAACTTAATATCAGTAGACATAACCTTTTTTTTTCATAAAAACATCATTAAGGAATCAGACATATAACAACAATAATATCTAGTGAACGTATGTCATTCTAGCCTCTCAGGTAGACGCAAAAGTCAACAATGAAGACTCGTATATGTGTTGTATTTTTACTCAAATCAAAACAAGAAGTAATCGGAGAAGAAGTAGAAGTCGAAGAAAAAGTAGCAGCAGAAAAAGATCATGCAAAAACTAGAAACAGCCGCCGCCGACATAAGCAGAAGCAATAGCAATAGCCGCGTTATCAACTACCGCAGGAGCCAGCGCATTGTCTACCGCAGGAGCCGGCGCATTATCAAGTACCGCAGGAGGCAGCGCATTATCAACTACCGCAGGAGTCGCCGCATCAGCAACAGTCGCCGCCACGAGAAAGAAAGCCACGAGGTTCATGAATACAATTTTGTGAAGCAAAATATTTCAAGTAAGACAGCGACTCAAACCTTATAGACGTAAGAAATGTTCCGTCATTTAAAATTCTGATATTGTCTCAGGCATTAGGCAAATGAAGTCTTGACCACCTAGGTGGCACTGGCACTGCAGCCCACATCACAAGTGAACATTTTCTCGTCTTGGTGTATGCAAATGCTCTCGAATTTTACGACGAGTTGCAATTGTCTGGAAAAACACAAATGAAGACATTCGGCGTTGCCGCTATTTTACCATATTGCATTTTCTTGTCTTTCTCATTATAGAAACACAAGCTCATGCTGAAGCTTCATATTTCATGTTTATTGGTACATACATTTTGTTGAGAAAGCTGTTGTTGGTCTGTCTTCAAATATGCGATGCTAGAGACGTCCTCATGCGGTATAAATCTACACGAATTTTTCCAGTCCCGAATAAGTGTGTGTCTGATCCCAGTATGCATGATATATCACTATATTTTGTCACTGTTGCTTAGACACGGACGCAAGTACAGTGTCAGTGTTAGTAAGACATACGGACAGTGTCAGAATCCTTGGAACACGAGCCGCTTCCCTGCTTCTTCCCCGCATCCTCACTTCTTGAAAGGACTCCTTGAAGCAGTGTGTCCAAATCTTAAACATATATTTTTATTCATATATTCATATATTCCAAATAATAGAACTGTTAACTCTATATTAATGAAGACACATTGATCATTCTGTGAGGCAACGAAAAGTAACATTTCCTCGTATGTTCAAATCGTACATCAGTTCTTACACATTCTCAGAAATTGTTGTATTCAATGGACATACGAACATGAGAATGTAGATGGACTATAAAGCAGCTCTTGTTTGGTAGAACCTTTTCAAGTGCAGCCCATTTATATGGCAGATTGTTCACCTCATCAGTAACTCTATTGCCGAACCAGCTTTTTTTCCCCCAATATCTTTTAAATCTAAACTTCCGCGTGATTATAATAATAATAATAATAATAATAATAATAATAATATAATAATAATAATAATAATATTAATAATAACAATAATAATAATAATAATATTAATAATAATAATAATAATAATAATAACTTTAAATTTAAATTTGTTAACCTTGAAAACATTTCAAGTTCTTGCAAATAATCAGAACCCTATTCGTACCTATTTTATTTATGCTTAATTCTCTATCTTATGCCTTAAAATCTTCTTCAAAAGAACCGTCGTTGTAATTCTCTCAGGGCACTGCAGGTTCAGGGCTTTCAATCTATCTTTTGAAAGATTCCTTATGCAGTGGATTAATATTGATATCCTTCTCTATGTTTTTGAAAGTATTTAATTCACTTCAGTAGTAAGTAGACAAGAACTGAGCAGCATAATCAAAATTGTAGAATGTCCTTTGCAATCCTAATTCATATATATTTAGATATAAATCCAAATGCTCTGTTTACTTCAGCACTATCTTGGCTTCAGATTCTGCTTTTCTTTATTATAAAGTCTTTAAGTATAATAAAACGTTACAATACCTCGTTCACAACATTAAGGGTTTATTTCACTTAAAATGGTTACGATTTTACATTTTTCCACAAGTGAACTGCGTCTGCCAGTTATCGTATCATGGCATTAGATTGTCTAAATTTTCTTTAACTTCAATGGTATAATCCTCAGAATCAATTTAGTATATTTTACGTGCTTTTGAGACTTTACTCATGTTGTATATTAATCCTACGTCAAGGTTACTAATGTAAATTAGGAACAAGTGGCCCGAAACTGATCCTTGTAGAATGCTATATTTGGTCTACATTCTGATTTCAATCTAATTATGCTCACTCTCTGCTTCCTATCAGTCAGCCATGTCTCAATCCATTAGAAAAAAATTCTACCTATTAAATTTATTGTCACTTACTTTAAGAGCCACTCTTTGAGTATAATTTGATTAATGAATCTCAATACAGATTTACAATAGATCATTCATTCCCAGCAAATTTACCGATTGTCTTCAGTAAAACATTTAAGACTATAAAAAAAGAATTAGGTGTAGCATATATTGATTTCAGTAAGGCTGATATTGTTTGATAGAGTAAACAATTAAATCTTAGGCTGACAATGACGTAAATTTATGCTAACTGAGAAACTGTCTTATAAATTATTGGTCCCCAGTCTGATTTCACTATTTGTCCTTCCTAATAGTGAGTCATGTCACAATCAACGAGAAATTTTTCCACATACAATTTGCTGTCACTTTCTCTAACAGTTTATTGAGTGGAACATTATCAACCTTACTGAAATCAAAATATACAATATCATATTCTGTATCGTGGTCAAATACCTCATAAATTTTACCAAAGATGATTGAGAAATTAGTCAGGCTTGAACGGCCTCATGTGAATCTGTCAAGATTCATAAATAAAATTATAAACATCTCGAGTGGCCTTTATTATATTCGATAGTTCTTTGATACCCATGTCCTAAGTGACTCTGATGTTACTTCATTTCTTTTATTCAGATAAACAGATAACCGACCACTTAGAGCTGAAAGAATGGCTTCAGGATGCATCTCATTTGATACCAACGAGACAGTATGGTGACGACTGTTAAGGCAGACTTCCTAAGGAAGAAAAAAGTCACAAATGAAAAAAAAGCTCATTGTTAGTTTCGAGTGTTACGCTATCGAAGATTTTGGCATTGAATTGTGCCAAGCTGCGTCTTTTTCTCATATTTCTAGAAATTCGTATTTATTTTTTCTCAATTAGGTGTAATTCAGATAACGAATTAACCAATGTTTGAATATTTTTAGCATACGATAAAAATATAAAAACCCAAATGTGTCCCTGGATGCAGGGACACATTTGGGTTCATTGCACAGCAAAAAAACAAACACATGTTCTCTGTATGATGATATCAGTAGCTCGTAGGAGAAACATAGACAATCCTCCTTGTTAGTATACTTGGAAATTACTCTGTGACAAGAGTCACTATAAAACACACACAATGCAGGAAAACAAAACAGCAAAACCCTACATTTTCCTTATTGTATGAAAGGAAAATATAGTTCAAATTCACAAGAGGAAGATATGGAATGCTGAGGCATGATAACTAAACAATGAAAAAGAGCGCATGTTGGATATCATTTATTGTCAACACAATATACACCGCCGAACAAATTTCAACTAAATATATCCACAAACAAGTGTGTGTGTGTGTGTGTGTGTGTGTATATGTGTTTGTGTGTTTTGTGTGTCTGTTTACACTTGTAATGTCAGTGTTTGTGAGTCATGAACGTGGTAAAATATATGTACTAAAGCTATATTTATTGTTTTTCTTCCAAATTTAAGAAAAGTAAAGAATAGTAGTAGTAGTAATAATAGTAATAGCAATATTAGTAGTAGTAGTAACTGGGTTCATGCTCATATGTCGGGGATCGAGAAAGTGGGCGAAAAGTGGTCAGTGAAGTCCACGTTCTGAGATAAACATCGTCAATAAAGCTTCCACACCTTGTACCTAGAAAGTTTACTTAACGAGTCATTTCGCGTACCAGTAAATTATTGTCTAATGATTAAATTGATAAAACCTCTGAGTGGCGAAACATCTACTTAATGAATGTTCTACTTACATCCATGTTAATCAACAGGTTTAATATATGTATATATATATATATATATATATATATATATATATATATATATATATATATAAAAATATAAACACACACAAACACATCTTGAAAGTTCTTTGAATGAGATTTTGTGATTTAATTTTTGTTCATAAAAATAATGTTAGATATTTCGAATTGGTGATAGTTCAATAAAATGAGGAGAGAATAGAGAGAGAGAGAGAGAGAGTAGAGAGAGAGAGAGAGAATAGAGAGAGAGAGAGAGAATAGAGAGAGAAATAGAGAGAGATAATAGAGAGAGAGAATAGATAGAGAGAGATAATAGAGAGAGAGAGATAATAGAGAGAGAGATAGAGAATATAGAGAGAGATAGATAATATAGAGAGAGAATAGAGAGAGAGATAGAGAATAGAGAGAGAGATAGAGAATAGAGAGAGAGATAGAGAATAGAGAGAGATAGAGAATAGAGAGAGATAGAGAATAGAGAGAGATAGAGAATAGAGAGAGAGATAGAGAATAGAGAGAGAGATAGAGAATAGAGAGAGAGATAGAGAATAGAGAGAGATAGAGAATAGAGAGAGAGTAGAGAGAGATATAAAGAATAGAGAGAGAGATAGAGAATAGAGAGAGAGATAGAGAATAGAGAGATAGAGAATAGAGAGATAGAGAGATAGAGATAGAGAATAGAGAGAGAGAGATAGAGAGAGAATAGAGAGAGAATAGAGAGAGAGAATAGAGAGAAAGAAAGAGAATAGAGAATAGAGAGAATAGAGAGATAGAGAGAGAGAATA